>BOPP01000075.1:5935002-5959890 GCA_017312745.1 Gryllus bimaculatus
TCGCCGACGCGACGCACACTGGGCCCGAAGAACGCCACGACGCGCTTAACCGAGGGATTTTTCCCAAGAGGGAGGTGGGGGCGTGGCTACAGGTGAAGGTTCCAGTCGACTTGACGTTTTTTCCGAAAACATGTTTCATTCACGCCGAATAAAGTGTATTTTTAGTTGTTGACTTAGAGTTAATATTTATAAAGTTAACAATTGATACATTGAATACCTTTAATTAATACAAGAAATTAATACTTTTTTTTAGAATACGTACCATTGGCTTTTCGAAGGGGGGCAAGCCCATCCCCCTCCCCCTGGCTTCACCACTGGGCAGAGACCACTGAGAAGTAAAACTCGATAGTGACAACCTGTCAAAATTTGACGTTTTAAATGTTCTCATTAGACTTGGCGCTTCGCGAAGTAATACCTCGTAATTCACACGCTTGCTCGCGCCAGACGGCGAAACGACGACTTCGTTTCGCAAATGGTCTGCAACTCAACAAATCCGTGTAATGAAGAAATAACGGGAGATAGACGTTCATTTTTATTAGTTTTCGCATATTATATATTTGTAGCGCTAATACGATTAACCGATTAATAGGGAATTTTTGCACCGCGAAGTTTCATAGCAATCGTCAGCACTATCGATCGTCTGCGCGTGTGCAGATCAAGTTTTGAATACTTTTTGTGCATTTGCGCATGCGCAGAAGATAGTACTTTTGCATTATATGGTAAGTCTTTCAAAAACTCCTTAATGAAAGCAAGTATTAAACACATCTAGGGCCCATTACCGTTCATTGAAACAAAAAAACAAACTCATGCAATTTGGTGTGTAAAGTTATAATTCTTGTTTTCAAAATAATGTGATGCTAATAATTGAAGCTCTCAGAAATCTTTGTCAAATGCCTTGATGCATTGCACACTATTTCGAATTCCTTACAGTTTTTACGATCCATTTCATCATTAACTTAAATTTTTTGCTTGATGTGTTGCTAATGGTTCATGTTATATTTATGTAAATCTATTCAATATTTAGCCTAGAAATTTACTAAAAAAGGTGTTGGACAGAAAGCAACCCGATTTTAATTCATAAAATTAAATTTAACATAAAATTTAGAGATGTACAAATTCTAGTCGTTTTACTTAAAATGATCAACTGTTTCTTCATTTCTCCAATTATAATTTTTGCGTTTTATTTTGTCTAAAGTCGTCAATACCGGTATTCGCAAACTTGGAGTTTAATGTGAAATAAAATCATGAAAAGAAACTAAGAAGAAGAAAAAAGTTCTTCGCGTGTGTGGTGTCATTTGGGCCCAGTGTGCGGCGGCGACGAGGGCGGTGGAGGCAGCGTGCTCGAAAAAGATCGACGCCGCGTTCTAGACGGAGACGGCGGCGGCGGCGGCGCGACGCCTGGGTTGCGAGGGTGGCGGCCGCGGCAGGAGCGCCTGCGCGATCAGGCCGTCCACGCAGCGTCCTCGCTGCCACCCGGACGGGAATAGTCCGAAGACCCTCGAACCCTTGGACGCTGCGAGTGTAAAGAAAATAACCTTCCAACCACGTGTAGGGCGGGGTAGCACGCATCAGTTTTTCGAGCGGGAACGCGTGGCTTCGTGAGAAAAGTGTACTTTAGGTGAAAAATAGTTTTCTTTGACGGGGAGTTTTTGGTTACACAGATCGTTAAAGACGTTACGTGTTGTTAATTACAAATCTTATTATTAATTGACTATCACTTACGGGTGATAAAACGTAAGAATTCTCGTAAAGGCTTCTTGCAGCAGGACAGTTAATTGCTCTAAAATTAATTGAATAAAATAAAAACAAATCTCAAACATAACGATGAAGATTCTTTAATCATCTCACTTCTTGGACTCTCATGAGGTAATACTTTCTTCTCGAAGGTAAAGCATCTCTTTATGGCCTAGGGAAAATATTTGCGATTATTTCTCCCAAAAAGGAGTAGTGAACAGCGTCCAATGCGAGGCAAATACATCTTCAAATACTAAGTAGGTTTTATAATTAAACTGTTTTTCATTCTGTTCTTCGTTTTCATCACAATAGAGAACGTAATTTTAAACCCTGTGCAGAGCAAGTGGAACTTTTAACACTCAATATAATAAAATCAGAAACAAATACAGTGTCGCGACGAAGTTCCACGACCTACCCTTGATCATTCAGTGCTTCTTTATCAATTTACCAATAGTAATTGTGAGGATGAGTTAATAATAATAAATGTAAAGTTTCGTATTGGAATGATAGACATTTCGAATATGGCCCTAAAATCGACAAATATCTTGAAACGTTTTGTAACATGTGATTACGCTGCGATTGATAGTTGTTATAGTATTCAGTGTAAAGATTGCTGCGGCTAGCGTGGCTTGTTACTGCCCCAAGCAATTCATCTGAATAATATTGTATAAGGAAGAGCCGACCTGGACGGCTATAGCGTGTCTCGACTCGGTCCGAAGGGTCGCGAGTTCGAGTCCCGCTATAGTTGTTTGCCCCTTGTCTTTCATGCATGTGCGCTGTCGCGGTAGGCCTTGAGTCTGCTGACCTCAGACCGAGGAGCCCGCATGTGTGTGTCCAGTGTAGAGGGTAATACGTGTCCCCATGCGGGACGTACACGGCGCGGTTAGACGAAATCGACATCCACTGAAGCTATGAAAAGAAATAGGAAGAAAAAAAGTAATTAATAAGGAATAATCGGTGTTGTATTGTTTGGCGAATGATTTGCAAATTACTAAACCTTTTGTTGGAAAAACGACTTAGATGTAGACGACGTTGACTTCTCAAAAATTCCAATTTCATTAACCAAAATCGGCGCTATTGGAAATCCGGCGTCCACACGCGGACCGGAAGCGGGGGCGAGCGGAAGTGGCGGCGCGGCGAGCGGACGGAAGCGCCGATGCGGTGGCGCTGGGTGGCGGCCCACGTGTCTCCAAGCACCCCGCCCCCCTCCCGCCAGAAGCGGCGCTCTATTGCTTCGCGTCGGGCGTCAACTCTCTCAATAACACTTTTTCGTGCATTCTAACTTTATAAATATATTTACTTCATGCGAGCGTTCTCCAGATGGCGGAATGACGAGAATAATATGGAGTTCCACAAGCGCAGCACCTCAAAGCAGGACAGCTCATAGCAAAAATTCAGTGCGGAGTTTGATCATGATGTTTCTTTTTTTTAAGGTAATTTTAAATGTTTCTTGAATTAGACAGTTTTATATCATTATTATTTTTATTATTAATGCTATTATTATTATTATATAATTTGCATGTTAGCTGTATTATCTTATTTGTGTAATTAGCTGTCACCTGGTTATGCCCATTTGCAGTTAAAATTAATTTATGTTATCTTTATAGCCGACGTTTGTGAAATAAACACGAAACATTTCTATATGTTATTCACCGATCATGCCCCAATATGATGTGGCACAATTACTGTCAATAATTCTCATGTAGGAAATGTAAAGATGGATTCAGTGAGGTTATTGATGCCTTCTTTTAAAGAAACTAGTGGTGCTAAAACAGCACGTATTTTCTCCCCCGTATTTTCACGCTGATTAGGCGAAAAGTACTCAAATTTTCGAAAAATAGTACATCACCTTATTTCAACATCTATCTTTAAGGAACAGCTTTAATTCATGGAAAATATCTCTATCTTTAATATTCTAATTGTAGGAAATCTCCGGAAAATGTTTGAACTTTTGCAATTTTCAAATAATTAGTTTTCAACGATCTTGAGAACCATTTTCTTAAACGTCCTTCTAACAACAAAATGTAATAATAAAACGATGGAATTTTTTTTAAATTGAAATATTCCGGAGGGTTCATGTAAAGTACGCCCCAAAATTAAAATTTCGATTTCAAATTCAAGGGGATTAAAATCAGCGAGATCGATTCAATAATATCAATTTTGGAGAAAATCGGCCGAACGGTTTAGTCACTAGCGTTGTTCACAGATAGACGGACGGTCGGCCGGACCAACAGACAGACGTTTGGCGGTATCTAGTACCCACAAAATATGTATTCTGGCTACACTGCGTGATCGATTTTTTTTCCTCAATTTAGCAACTGGATTTATCCGTTTTTCTTAACCAGAGAACTGTAAATGGAGTTTTTTCTGCCAAAAATTCCCGATTTTTTTCGCACAGCTTTACTTAACTTTCTCTCTACTTCGTAGCGAGAAAGTAAAAAGTAGGTCAAGGGTTCAACATTTTCCGCATCCACAGATGTTGGCTTTCGCTGCCCTTCGCCAAGGTCTGTGGGTCTGGGCGGATAACGGCGTGGTCATTTGTCAATGTGGCGATTAGGGCACGAGACGTGAAACTGTAGACCATTAGATAGGGGACGAAACGAGCTCGAAGCAGCATTTTGTCAGGATTTTACCGTTTTAGTGTCATTCATTCCGATGGCGTTACGTAGTCGCTAAGCTAATCGACCTTCTTATCGTCTAAACTTCCAAGGTATTTCAGGAAATAGCGTCGTAGTTTTTCAATAAACGACAAGAACCGATCAAGTGTCTCATATAGGAGGTTAACTGTGTAGTGCAAGCGAACTGGTTCGTGTACAGTTGTGAAGCATTTTGGAGACAGTGGCGGTGCACGTTCTCCTTCCATCAGCGTAGAGCGCGAACAATTTATCCGGCAGGGGAGCACGCAATAGTATAAGGGCATTTCTGCGCTTCAATTATCACTACCTCCGCTTATGCCATCAACACTTCCCTACTGACGCCATCACTGCCACCAGCAACACGGCCGCCGTCGTCCTTATTCTCTTTCTCCCCCGTCACCTCCGCGCTCCCGTCCCCCATATCCCCCCATAAAACTGTCTTCACTCGTACTGCCGTCGCCTCAAATGCCGCGAGTGTGGATTCTGCAGTTTCTGCATCCACGGCTGCCAAGACCGCGGGCGCCACGTGTGTCCCCATCGCCTGCACGGTCGCGCCTACCACCGCCTCCTCCCTACCGCGTGCCAAGGCGCCACCGACGCGCAGCGGGGACGCCCGGAAGCGGCGCGACACGCACCTCGTCACACGCCTCCACACACGCCTCCACACACCTCTGCCTGCGGCTCCACTCCCGTTAGGTCTCTGCCTGCCCCACCTTCACCTCTGCTTTCCCCACCTTCAATTTGCTCGACCAGGTGAATGCCGGAGCACTGCCCTTACAAACGGGCCACGGGCCGCGCGAGTTCTTTCGTTCCTCTTCCTTGACCTATCCTCACCCCTTACCCAGGAACCGCCCCCCTCTCCCCCCAACCAGGACAAGCTCTAAGATCCCGACCGGCCTCCGGGCACGTGTGGTAGTGTAGTGCATATTAGTGCAATGTGTGTTTAAGTCCGTGAGGGTATGACAGGGAATAGGTCGGAACGATCTTGCACGGTCCGTGGCCTGTTTGTTAGGGTGCTGTTCCGGCATTCGTACCAGACGATTACCGGAGCAGTACCCTAACAAACGGGCCACGGACAGCGCGCGGAGTTTCGTTCCTCTTCCTTGTCCTAACCTCAACCCTTACAGACACTTGCATTAACATGCACTACACAACCACACATGACGCGAGACAGGTCGGATGGCTATAGAATTCGTCCCGACTGGGGCGGTGCTCTGCAGAGAGATTCCTGGTTGGGGAAACACTGCTGTCCGACGGGAGATCGGCGCCGGATCTCGCCGTACAGCGGGAAATGACCGCCGCCACCTCCAGATCAATGTCATGCACTACACAGCCGTGGATGCAGAAACTGCAGAATCCACATCCGCGGCATTTGAGGCGTCGCCGGTGCCAGTGAAGACAGTTTTATGGGGGGTTATGGGGAATGGGAGCGCGGAGGTGACGGGACTATTGATCTTGGTAGTTGATGTGCGCAAATCACTAAGAATCAATCCAACTAGCTCGCCTCCACCTCTTCCTTCCACGCCTCCTCCACCGTTTGTACCTTCCTCCTTTCCCTTACTCGAGTCCGACTTCTCCGCCTCCTTCAGCCGCTGAAGTGGCTCGAGGCATCAACTGTCACCACAGTCCCTGAGGTCTGCCTACCGAGAGGTCCTATTAGTGTTCAAGACTACTATTAGTATTCTGGCTGGGGCGGTGCCTCGCTGACGGATGTACATGGCAGGGGAAATGCCCGCAAATCCGATATGTACGAGTAAGACGCCGCCGGATTTCACCATCCAGCGGAAGTCGAACCCCGCCAACCCCCGCGATGCAAAATTCACTATACAAAAGCCAATAATGACTGTAGCAGATGACGTTTCGAAAATTCGAAATAATAATTAATTAGATCACTGGTGAGGTAGATACTTTTTTATTATGATAAATAAATAAAGATATTGTCTGGTATCAATACTTTTATTCAGCTTATGATCGTTTCGATCGCATAGCGATCATCCTCAGAGCTTGCAGCTTCCGGGCCGAAAACAAAGTTCTGCCCGAAACGATCATAATCGGAATAAAAGTATTGATACCTGACAATATCTTTATTTATTTATCGAAATAATAAATCAGTGAATCAGTTTTCTCAGCCTTCACTTACCTTTCCTCTGCCTCTACCTTTCTCGTCTCCACCTCCCTTGCCTCCCCTCCCCTTCCCTTCCCCTTTCATGTCGCCACCTTCTCCTTCCACGCCCCTTCTTCAGTTTCCTCCGCCTCCTTAAGTAGCCCCCCTCGTCCCTTGCGTGTGCCGCGCTCAGGAGGCCTCGTGGCGTGAAACCTAACGAGCCACTTAGTTCACGTTCTGTAAACTCAATGCAGTCCTTTCGGCTGCCGGAGAAATTTCCTGCGGGTCTTGTTTTCATTCCGTGGAAAGTGCATGGGAGGCTGTGAAGGTTCTCAGAGATGCTGCATTCAGTCCGTTAGATGTGGATATGCGGTCCTTGAAAACTACACGTGGTATTGTGATGGCTCTTAGTACTACATAATGCAACTACATCGATCAAAAACGTCACTTGAAGTGATTTTCAATATGGTAGCAAATGTCTTGTTTGAATGCTATTTACCATTACACTTACCTTTCAATTTTAGTCTCTAGTGAGATTTTTAGCTACAGTAATTTAAACAATATTGTAATATGCTCATTTAAAGAGGAAATCAGAATGATTGTACATTATTTCCTGAAAATCCCATCAGGGTATCGAAATTTGTTTTCTAGACATAGAATAAACGTTCAATAGATAACCTTTTATGGGTCAATAAACAAAAAAAATATGTGATGGCTTACGATTTGTTATTTTATTTCCTGTTTTCGAGTTTTATCTTGATGCTAGCAATCAGCAGATACATGTGATACGGAGTAGGCAGTGTTCACAACACAAACAGGACTTCTTGAAAGGCGTGCCTCAGAATTGCAGGTCGCATTCGTCAAACAAATCATGTGTGTATAAACAAATTCTGTGAAATGAACGTCAACTTCGTGAACCCTAGTGCCTATTCGTCCCCTTCGTATTTTTCAGGAATTATTGTGAAGTAAGGTAGCTTTCCGACTTTGTCATTTGCAGAAAGTTCCTTTTCCATGACCTTTATGCCATACCTTCATAGATCTTCCTTTTGAGTGTAGGCTGGACAATTCCTTCCTGATTTAGTTTGTGATAACACTTCTGTTCTTTATAAACTAAGAGGTAATGATGAATTCTCCGTTTACACACACGGGAAGAGGAATCGGCAGCCCGCGCCCCTGGCCAGGACGTGTTTCCAGCTGGTTACGAGAGCCCGTTCTGAAGTGTTCCGTAACGAAAGTTTTCCGGTGACGCAGACTCCTCGCTCTGGGGCGAGGCGAAGGAAGCGGTTTCCTCCTTCCTGACGGTTTCCTCGCCGCGCGCCGGCGTGGTCCTCTGGCGGCCTCTGGCACCCCGCAAGGACGCGCTTAACGAACTGTTAACGCCTCGCTCTTAATGAGCCTTTCTGATATTCGTGTGGTTTTCGGTCGTTATTCCAGAAGATTTCCTCTCTCCTCCGTGTCAAACAGAATTATTATCCTTCTGATGATCCTATGTTTGCATTATTCGAGACGATCCGAGATAGGACTATCGTTCTTTATATTCATTTTGGTAGCGGTGCAACATCCCCTATTACGTTTATTGCCATTGAACTGAAGTCATCTTGGAACCAGTAAATAATCAAATTTATATTTGTCTTCATATACAATATTTCGTCATAATATTTTAGAAAAGTGAACATTTGGTTTAAATTAATGTGTTGGCCTCTGTAGAGTTATAAATTAACGCGTGTGGAGTGAAGACATTTTAAATTTCCCTATATTTAACAAATCCGATCAAACTCTGATACAGAGATTGAAATAAGCTTCTAAATAAATATTCTCCTTCATCTTCAAGCAAAAAAGTGCTTGAATAAAATAGCTACACTACTTTCAAGCTCTGTAATACAGAGAATTACATTTACGTAGTTTGAGACACGCAAACCCAGCCGGACACAATGGTTATCTAGCTCCTGCGACAAGCACTATCGACAGACTTGTGTTCTCCAAAATAAGTATCTGAGAACAACTCTCAACGCGGCGTGATTCATCCCCATCCACCAAATCCGACTGGAATTTGATATAACAGAATTCAAGGAGACGTTAAATAATCTTGCCAGCAATTTCTACAACCATCTACCAAATGCTCGCTACACTGTATTATTCAACCTAGAGTGAAACAACAGCAGACATCGAATTATATCAATATTCCCGAATGATAAATTTAAACGTTCTTAACTTCACATCTTCCTCCTACCTTTCTACCTGTATACCATCCTCTAATACAGAACAATGGTCACCATTCTTCAATGCAGTTAAGAAACCAACCGCGACTTCAGGATAGCCATATCCTAATAAACCATATATAATTATGTATCTCAGAACCCTCGAAAGGCAAATATCGAACGAGAAGAAATATTTTTTTATTAAGTAATAATTAAAAATAATTAAAAAGTATCTATAATCAAAGAAAGCGTCATGGCCCTCCACGTTAATGAGGACAACGAGTGTAGTTGTAGCTCTTGCATCCGCAATTCGCTCTGAGAATCGGGCCATTGCTCATTGAAGGCCGGTTGTTTCTGTCGGCTTCTGCCTCACACGTGCGTCACTGGACGAAGGTGCGAGGTGATATCGCACCTCCAATAGAAAAGTGACACAAGTGCGAATTTCTGATTTCTTAGAAATTGCAATTTTAAGTTTCGTAGTTCTGTAATACTCGTTATACCAATTGTACCAAATATTCACCTCCTAGCGGACAGTAATTAATCTAATTCAAAATCAACTTCAGAAAAGTAGCAGTACCTCTTGGCAACGTCTTATCAGCTTTTAGCTGAAAGCAGTCTGGTGCACATTAAAAAAATGTTGACTAAAAACACAATTAGGTGCTTGAAGTTGTAAATAAATAAAACCAAAGTTAGGTATTTTAGTATGAATTCTGAGTTCTGTTAAAAATTCAGTGTTTAGGTCTTTATGTAAACTTGTAAAGCTCATTTGTAGCTAATTTACAAAATTACTCTTTCTGCATTAATACGTATCTTATTAAATATAATTAAATAATATTTAAGTGTTAAACTGAAACTTATGCTAATATGAACGGCAGAAAAATTTCCTTTCGTCTTCATAAATATTGTAAAAGACTTCGTGAAGTCGTAAGGTGGTGTAACGGTGGGTTTGCCCGCGAGACACTATTTTGTTACAGTTTTAGGTTAATTTCAAGTAACACGCGAAATAAAATAAGACAGGAAAGCTTAAAGGAAAATAAAAAGTTGCATTTGAGAATTTTGCCAGTGCGTATGTTGGACTGGCTACCTCCTTATGAATCCACGCGCCGCTACTGAGATGCTGTAGTCGGCATAGGCAATCGCCGCCGTCAGGGGCTGTTCGCATTGCAAAAGGATATTTAGATTTGATCGCGATCGCCTGGCGAAACGCGACCCGGCATTATGCACCACTGACCGCATATGATGATCGCGTCGACGTGTCCGAGCGCTGGCGGCAGAGACGGGTGTGCTGCTGGAGACAAGGCTCGCCCACAGGAGACAAACGCATCAGTAAGCCGTCAGCCTGAGGGTCAGCAACGGGGCGGGAATATGAATTGCGCGCGGTTATAAAGCGACATCCGGGATGCGGCGCGGCGCAGATCGGCTCTTGCATCCGGCTAGCGGCCGACCGCCTCTCCCACTGTGACCCCTGCTGCACCTTGGGTGTCCGGGGACGGGCGTGGTGCAAGAACCAACTATTAAACATTGAACCCTAACATGTTAAATATTAAACCTACTCTCAGTGACTAGAACAGGGTTGTCCAACCGGCGGCCCGCGGGCCGCATGCGACCGGCGGCGGTGCCATTTATTGTGGTCATCAAACGTTTTTAGTCAAAAGTTAAAGTCGCTTTCATCCATGTCGGGCGAGAACATTGTGTGTCTAGCACACGCGCTCTGTCGAGGTCGATGGAGTATAAAAATAGATTAAGTTTAGATTTAAGGATTTTTTCGAGAAAATTAAGAAATTCATTATCATTACAATGTGTTTCACTGCGTTATGTTACGTCCTGATATCACGCATGTTTCCACCCCCACCCCCACCCGTTTCAGAGCAGCAGTCAAACTGCCAAAATGAACAATACAGTTTCATACAATTCAGTGTGGCTCGCCCGAGTAATGACTATTTGGCCCGCAACTATATTAAAGGTTATAGTTGTGGCCCCTGAGACCTTGCAAGTTGGACAGCTAAGGACAAGAACAACTGGGAGTAAATAAGGAGACCAGGTGCGATTATAGGTTGGAGCGACTAATTCTTTGAGCCCTTTATATTTATTTACAATCCGGTTGTTCCACTCTAAATCTAGTATCGTATACTTGAGATTTAACAGCAACAAGTTAAATGTGAAACGTATATACGTTGAGTATCTCAACATATACATTTACCATCATAATGTTCACACTTGTAAACGTATCGGCAAGTTTTTTGTTAAACAGGAAAGTGGATTGAGATGAATTTGGTATTTGAATTGCGTGCACTGTGTAGGTTAAAATAGCGTGCATTTTTATATTTTCTATAGTTATTCTTTTTGGTACAATCGCGTTGGTTCCTTTTTTTCATTTCGACTGCGTCCCAAAAGCAACTGAACATGCGCACTCACTCCTGTGTTGCACGTTTTGCACTATTTCTATGCTCATATCAAATAATATTTCATAAATTGACAGGCACCACTGTAGCCTCCACGAGATTGTTGGCCTCTTATTACAATTTCATTTGAATTAGATTCATTCCATCCGAGCATTCCCACTGGTAAACATCCATTGGGTTATAAATGTAAAGTTCAACATGTTATAAGTCGGCATGATTAGTAGTGGAGACAAATTAAATATGTATTTAACAAGTATATATTTTGCATGTGAAGAGTTAAATGTTAGGTAGTGGTGACACGACTTTACGGGTGAGATGATATGCTACACTTTCGCCTGACCATTAAGTTATTTTTAAAATTTTCTTATCAAAACTTACATTAAATTCTAAATTTCTCATTATGCAAAGAGTTATGCATTGTGTTACATAAATACATACCTCAATTAGGCCAATTGACTGACAAATTACTTCATTAAAACTGCGTATAAACATAACTTTATAACACAATTTTAACGTACAATTCAGGAGAACTCGAGATTCAGGCGAAGTGAATTTTAAACTGATTATTGTGCAGTTGATTACTGGTGGGATAGTATGATAACATTGACGGTCACAGAGGTTCTGATAAACTAATTTGTTTTGTTTTGTTAATATTTTTACAATTTTCTCTACAGTACCACTAAGGGCAGTTTCATTTTGGTGTATCTCCTCCTACCTGCTTCTATTTGGGCACATACCTCTCTTACTCATAAAAGTGCTTGATAATTAATTACAATTATAATTCCTGTTATTTAGCAGAAGTTTGGAATTTAACTTCGTAATACTTAATCCATAAATATTTACATTGAAATAAAATGGAAGAATTTTGAATATAGACTTCAAAATGCGCGTCAGTAATGTTAAAGAAAAGAAAGTATTTAAGGAGTTTAAGAAATTAAACTACTAAACATTATTAATACAATATGAATTAAAAATCAGATACATTGTTTAAGCGATGTCCATTATACTCTAATAGCAAATACTTATACTAATAACAGTCACATTACGATAGAAAATATGCCCTACGCTTATGGGACTTAGCAGTTCACGCGCTCGGAATCACTAACAACCAACCAACTACCTTAATGGTGAACATGGTAGTGGTGATGGCAGTGGATATGGTTGTGGTCATAGCATAGTGACAGTGTGACGGCAATGGTGAGAGATGTAGAAGTGAGGGCACGGCAGTTGCTGTGGCGAGGGCGATGGTGGTGGTGGTGGTTGCGGTGATTCCATCGCGCGACTGCGCGTGTGTCCGGTGATGGAAGTGCTGAAGGTGCGCCTGGCGCAATCTTTTTATGTGTTCATTAAAAAGCGCTTAGTAGTTATCCCTCATCTCTGCGGTCATCCGAGGGTCACACAATCTCCTTCCCCACATGTTTCGAAAGGCCTAAGCTTAGTTAGGTGAAAATCTCATTCGCGGGGAGATACGGCTCAAGCTTACGCCGCCACCGGGCTAAAGTCATTGAATTTGTAGTTACTCCCAAGACTTCACCATGATAATTAAAATTACAGAAAATTCCAAGAAAGTGAGTTACCTATTGAGTAGGACGTAAGTCACAGAGTCTTCACGGAGCTAAGTAAAAACTGACAATGGGCCATTTGAGTGACAGTCCGCCTTTAGGAAGAGGGTTCCCACAACTGCGTCTGATGCGAACGTGGAGAGGAGATATTGATGAACGTTCACAACATATTTTTAAAGAAGTATTATTATTATTATGATTATTATTATTATTATTATTATTATTATTATTATTATTATTATTATTACTAACTTAAAAGAAATTAATGATAAAATTATTCAAAAATGTACCTAGGGACTTTTTTTAGTTTATTAAAATTTCCAATGCGCAACACATATCCTAGTTTGTACATCTATTTGATCTCACTTATGAAGTAAAGGAGGTTGAAACGGAAAGATTGATCGTAAGTGATGACAGGAGGGGACGTTGTAAGAGTTAAGCGTTTTTTCAAAGGAAAGGGGAGGGGTTTTAAAAAAAATTAAAAAAAAAACAATTTTTGCGTTCGTAATTTGTGAATGACTCCTTGAAACGGAACATCTGTGACGATCACTTCACCCTGCTTCGCCCGATGCTATCAAACGGCAGCGCCGCTGCGGCAGTGGCGGCTGGGCGGCGGCGGGGGGGGGGGCGGGGGGAAGTGACCGGCGGAAGCGCGCACCGGAAGGACGCGCCGGCGACCTTCTGTGCTGGCGCCACGCCCCCGCTCCGCCCCGCCCCGGCCCCGCTGTCCAGATGCGAAGCCCGCCGCCGCCGCCGCCCAGCCAGCGCTGTCGCCTGCCGCGGCCGCGTGACTGTCGCCGCACAAACTGTGGCCCTGCACAAAGCGACTTGCTAATAGACAATTCTGTCGACGCCATTTTTGCTCCAGTATTTGCCTTTATAAGTAGTTTTTTTGGTGAAGGTCGAGTTTTGTTTCATGCTTAGGTTTCATGCTTATATGTCAATATCTATAATATTCATCTCAAATTTACAACTAAAATGTTAATAAATTGAATCAAAATGGTCTGCTTCACGATGATCGCACAACACTTTTCTTCGACTCACATTATGACGTATTACTTTACGGAACATTATCGAATTAATTGTCAATTGTACCTGAGTTTAGGTTGTGTTTTTCGTTTATTTGTAACTTTCATTTGCCATGGGACGAGATCCAATTTGAATTTGTTTTACAAATCCAAAAAGCCAGCGGATATTAATTTATAAAATGTTGATTGTTTTTTAGATGTGAGAAACAGCTAAAGGAAATTATTATTTTTTATCACAAAGGAAATTTTGTTTATCTCTGATAAATGCCATATGTCTATTAATAGTAGTGACAAGTGATAACAGCCAATGGAATGTTCATATTGCCCCTTCAAAAAGCGCTTTTAACAGTCAAATTTTCTATCTTCGTAATTGTATCTCGCCAAACACATGCATATTGTTTAGTAATGAGATGTTATTCATCAACCAAATAGTTGTATTCTTACACTCCGAAGTGGCAATAAGGAGAAAAGACATATTTTTAGTTTTTATGTTAAAAAGCGTATTGTTAATTATTTAAATTCGGTTTGATTCTAATATAGAGCCTAAAGCATTCGGTGTGTATTGCATGCAAGCTTCTCCCTTTTTTCTGCTTTTTCTCTATCATCTTAGTTTTCCTCTATCTCTCACTCTCTCGTATACTCCTGCCGCCTTCCATCCTTCAAGAGGGTCGAGGTCTTCCTCTTTTTCTCTGTGTCAGGAGTTTTTCAGTATCACATTTTCCGAAGGCCATCTTCTCAGATCCAGTATCAGTATCCTTCATTCCAATCTCCTTTATTCTAAGCATCTAACATGTTTTTTATTTTGTTTTCCGTTTCTACATTGAAATATTATTTACTGATCGAGCCAACTAACTGTATTGAACATTTTTGCACATCCTATCTCTCTATTTGATATTTTAGATGCCATGTTTTGTCAAGATATAGAATCGCTTTGTTCCTCACAAGGAGTATGCGTGTTGAAATTAATGTTCGATTTTAATGTTGTTGCCCCTCTTCCTGTATTCCGACCACAGTTGCGCCGTCACCTGCTGCCCCTTCTTCTCCCTCTCCCCTCTTCGCCCGCCGCCCCCGCCCCGCGGCCCCGCCCGCCCCCGGCCCCGGCCCCGCGCCGATGCCCTCGGAGCCCGTGCCGCTTCGCTGGCCGCTGTCTCTGCGCCGGATGGAGCCAACGCTCCAGTGCACCTTCCAATCAAATGGGGCGGAATTTAGTCACAATTACTCGGAATGTGGGTGGCGGACTTCGGCTCATGAGGAACAGAGCGGATCGTGAAATGAGAGGGCGAGAGGAGGAAATAAGAAAGAAACAGTCATTCTAGTTGCAATGAATGTGTTACTTTTGATGGCCAAAACTAGATAATGGCAAAATTTTACATTAACAGCTGCCCTGTGGGTAGCTGAGTTAATCGCCATTTCAGTTTGTACCAATATGATTAATTTAGTTATGTTATGTCAATTTGAACCTGTTCCGAAACTTGGTCCTATTGTTTTTGACAAAGCTCCTCAGTCACGTTAAGAAAAAAACTGCAATTTAAATTATCTATTTTCATTAGAGGAAGTCACTTTTTTGTAAAGTTATTTGAAATACAAAATATATTGGAATGGTCTTTTCGTATGTGGGTGTTCGTTTGGAGAAGTTAAATTGTTTTAAAACATTTGTCTTTGAGATAGCAAGGATCACTAATATTCTCCTGAATCTACTCCCATTATTGATGGTCTTTTAAACCGTATTTCTGATATAACTACTATATTTTGGGATGCTTATGTCGTTGTATTTTTCAATGGGTCGTGCTTATAATATCTAAATTCACCTTTTCAGCTTCAGTTTTCTCAAATTTTCATCCGGCCGCAGCATTAGTGATCAACATCAGAACATTTATGTACAACATTTGAAACATTGTTTTTTGGTTCTTTTCTTTCACTGGTATTGACTCATAATTGTTTTTGTTGTTCGTATAGTTTTATTATTGTAATTACTGTTAGAATAAAGGAATTGCTGTTAGAATAGTTTAAGGAAAGAAGAAGTATTACAATCCAGATACTAATAAAGTATTAAATTCGGAAAAAGATCAGTAGTCACAATGTTCTGATACAAATGAATTTTTAATTGAGGGGTTATCAGTTCATGAAAACATAAAGAAAATTCAAGGAGATATTCAAAGATGAAAGTACAGTGAAAATGGCGAGTAGGAGAACCTCAAGTGGTATGTAAATTAGCGAAAGCACGTGCCAAATTTTGTGTTCGAGATGCAAAGTTTTTCCATCCAGTTCTTCCTGTAATTAACCACTGCATGTCACGATTCGCGATTCAAACTTCAGTTTCAATAAGTTGAAAGTCGTGAAACCTGTGTGACTCCGGTTCAGAAATAGAGAAACCATTGCACGTCCTACTTCAATGTATATCAGGTTCCGCCTGGCATCGAGGTTATTAATTACGAAATACTGTATGTAAACTGTATTTGGACCTACGGAGCAGATTAGTGTAATTGGTGACTACTTGTTTCTTCCGATTTGGCATTACGATTTAATCTCTCTATATAAATGGATGATTTACAGATCACTGCCACTTAAAATTATTCACATACAAAATTGACCTGCTGCAAAGCATATTATTATTTTTGCATTGTAATTAGGTTGCAAATTATTTGGCTTTCTTTTCGAACAGGTTTTGCGTTTTTTTTATTAGCAAAACCTTGAGGAAATACGTATTTTTTAAACTTTCGTGTCCTAATATTGTTATAATATTTTTATTTTGTTAAAGTGAAGGTTGCTGTATGTATCGTTTAAAAATTTAATCTCGATAGACACCAACGCACAAGAATGTAAAAGGAGAACGTCTTTTACCTAAATTAAGATTGTCTTCTAATATCATGGAATCACATCCAGTATCGTGTGTTTCATTAACACTGTATTCCATATGTTCTGCTAGCATTCGATATTAAAGTTTGTAATCCATTGCTGGAGGCATATTAAAAGAGTTTAGGCAAGAATATAGCGATTACAGAATATGTAAGTTATAGCCAAGGATATAACTAATCATAGCCAAGAATATGGCAGATTTAGCCAAGGATAAGCGAGTATCCTGACTATCAATGTATTGTATTAGGTCTTAATATTTGTGCTGAATACTCCAGTTTGATTGTAGATATACTATGGACCAGAGAATTTCTTATGAATTACATGGGTGGCTAATATATTTAATTGAAATAGCCATTGATTATTTCTGACATTTTATTGTTTTGTTTTTTCAGGTGAGTGGTCGAAAGTGTCTGCACGTCCTTGGGCAACTCCTATCGTTTATATCTCTGTCAATGAACGGTGAGTTCAAACCTTAAGAAAATATATTGCTTCATAAGAAGGATGTTATGTTTGCAAATTTTGCTTTCTATGTTTACGTACATTGATCGTGCTCCATATTTTTCATTAGTCTCAGAAGTTGAGTTCTTGAAATATGTCCGATTTTCTGAGACGAAGAAATATTTTTCCCCTAAGGCAAGCATCAATCCATTGTGAGTGTAATGAAAAACGTTTGCTCCTTCAATTGTGGTCGAAATAAACATTTCCAATCTCGGAATCAGTTAGCGAAACTTCCTGGTGTTCACTAAGTGCATGCAGAGAGCTCCGAGCCAAGTTCGTGGGATGCCTAGAAGAACCGGTATTTCTAATTTGGCACGGGTGGCAAGCCTCCGCGGCTGTCCATGGCCATATTTAGGAGGGCAGGCGTCCGGGAGGGTTTGTGTGTGGGGTCTGTGAAGTGCGCCGCTCTGGGATGGACTGCCAACATCCCGTGCGGGTTCCCGAATCGAGGCATTCCGGAAGCAAACACGCGCTTCACGATCTAGGTGCAACGTTCAATTGATGCAATGCGTGAAGATCGATGAGTGCATCACCGCTCCGTAAGGAGTGGTACGAGTTTCCTGCTTGCGAGAGAAGTGGGCAGGCGAAAATTCCGAACTTGGCGAGGTTGATCTCCCTCTACATACACAGTGTACAGAGGCAGGTCTGGAAATCAAAGATGGGAAATTTCATCTGTATTCAGGAAACACCTTTGTATTATTGCTACAGGACGGAAAACCATAAGATGTCTTGAATTTAATCTATAAAATCGGTAATCCACGATACCTATTTTTTAACAATGCAATCTTATTTCTTCGATCTCTAGTGATCATTTTTATATGTTCCGTGAGGAATATTATTGCCGGTTGTGTGTTTCTCAAACTTAAACGGTTTAAGAATCATATTTACTGAGCAGAACTGGAAATCAACGAAACAGATTAATGAAACCATACTTGCTCAACGAACTGGATTCAGGACATCGTGGCTCTGAAACCGCGGGATGCATCATCAAAGGCTACAGTCACATACTCTTTCTGTCCTACGATCGCGATTTCTGTTCCGAATGGAAGAGTGTTCGCTAGGGGTTGCCGACAGCAAGCTGAAAGAGAACTTACTGGAAATCTTGAGAGAAAAGGCGAGACCATCAGAAAAAGGAAAGTCTCAACTAAAAACATTTATTTTCTCGCGAACATTATTCGGTAATTAGGAGATTCACAGAGAAAAAAAGTTTCCTGTGTAAAAATAGGTCATCAACAAAAAGAAAACACAATTTCGTACAAAAAACTTTTTTATACCAGATGTAGCACACCGTGCACTATTTTTCCACACAATAATATCTAGGATTGAGACATTTGTTATACCGTGCGATCAACATTTGTAACACTTTGCCGTAGAAATCTACCGCCTGGGATAGGTACCAGTGTTTTGACAGACCCTTCTGCAATTGTGCATCACTGTAATACGCGTAATGCTGCCCAGGCAGTAATTTCTTGAGGCGTAAGAAAAGATGGAAATTGATGAGGCCGAGATCCGGGTAGCAGGGTGGACAGTCACAAGGTCAGCCAGTCACCGCGCCTCACAACTTACACTATTTGCAGCGGTACCTCTGGGAGGTGTTGGACCAGGTATGCGCCTCGTAGTAATATGCAAATAAAATGAGTATCATTCGCATGAAAGATTGAAAGATCAGTTTGGCACAAGCGTGTCACGTTGGGCGGTCGAAATCAGCATCTTCTCTACGAATCTACACTTCCGAGAACATTTTGTTACATTGAACGACTTTCAATATTTGCACGTGGCTCTAGTACAACCCGTGTGCCCGCGTCTGCCTTGGAACGTAGCCCTCTGTTTTGGGGTCTAAGGTCACTATTCACCAACTTTATCAATCACATTCTTTAAATGACCAGCAATAAAAATAACATCTTTATTGTTGTATACACGCCGAACTGGATGGCTGAGAGCGTGTACTGACTCTGGTACTTCGGTCCTAAGGGTCGCGGGTTCGAGTCCCACCATGGGCAAGATTGTTTATCACGCGTCTCTCGTGTATGTGTTGTCGCGGAGGGCTTCGCGTCCAGATCTAAGGAGCCCGCAAGTGTTTGGTGTCTAGAGTACGATCAAAAATGCGTCCGATCGGAACGTATAGGGAAACCGGCTGTCGGATGGAGAAAGCCCTAGGAACGAAATTGTTGTATACAACCAACATTTTTTTTTCTTTTTTTCTTCGATGTCTCTTACGAGGTAGATGACCATCAATGTTTGAGTGTTTGGTAACCTCTACGTTAGCGATGTCGGTAATAAGTAAAATATTGACATAGCGTTGTATCTAATTAGCTAACGGTTGATTTCCAATCAGCCCGATGAACTGCCTGTTCTTCGCGACAGTACATTTCCCCCTGGCCGCAGAATCCAAATCCAATATTAACAAAACCCAAACGTTCCGAAATAAATTCCTAAGCATAATCACAAAAGCACCCTGGTTTATCCCTAACTCTCAACTCCATCAAGAACTCGGTATCACCCCCATTACTGTACATTTCTCCCATCTATCCGAAAAATTCTGCAACAAAATTTCTCGAATAACTTCAGCTACCTATTTCAAACGAGGTAAACCCTCATCAGAAACTTTTGAAAATGAAATTACTGAAATAATTTTTTGGCCCTCTTTAAGCAGACTGGAAACGATTAGCCTCTCCGTGTAATAGAAAGTGTTTCTGAAATGAAATAACCACGATAAAAAAATATAGCTTGTAAACTTGCTGTTTAAAACAATCAATTGATGTATCAGTCGTTCACGGCCGCTGAGGGCCAGAGACCACGCAAGAATAAATAATTTTTTTTAAGTACATTTCCCACGAGTCGTGCAACGTCCCCCGCTGCAAAGGGCCCGTTTCCGAGAAGCGCCGCCCCTCAACCCAACCCGAAAGCGACCGCACGCACCCGCACCCGCGTGCACGCAGAGGAAAAATGAGCCCCAGACGCCAGTGGTGAGAAGCCCGTTACTCGCGGGGCTGGCTGCCGGGTCGGCGGTGACGTCAATCGGTGACGTCACGGGGCAGCTGGGCGGCGCGCCGCGTGGCGTTGCGAGCCCGGGGAGGCTGCGACGCACGTGGCGGCGGCGGCGGCGGCCACCGCCACACTGGGCCACTTGACAGCCCCCCGCCCCCTCCCCCTCCTCCCTCTTTGTCGCTTCTTTGTCACACGAGCCAAACCCAGGGCCCGAGGCGGATTAAGGGGTTCTCAAGTTGAAAGGAGCATACAACGCCCCGGATACGTGACAGTTTTTAAAGTTCCGCTCTTAGGTTCCGTTTAACCCAAGACATTCCGAAACCGAAAGTATTAAAAAAGGTTGTTTTTTTACTCCTGAAGCACCTGTCCTCCGTTTGTATTGGTGGACCTTATTCGTCATTATCAGATCAAATTGTTAGAATTATTATTAATGAACCCATATTTTTCGCCGTTATTTTTCAAATAATTGAAGCTCCGTTCTTGCAGTTTGATTAACTTAATTGAAACTATTGACGGGCCAATCCCATCATGTTGCCATTATGGGGGTCTTTTAAGGTAGTAAACGTGCCCTACGTGTTTGTGTGGTAACTTTAATCGCAAGGCGCCTTACACCCAGGGATCATTTATTGCCTGGATGGCAACTAGAGACTACAGGATGAAATATATAAAAGAAAGTAGCGAAAAAAGGGGGGGGATGTTTAATTCGACAACTTGTATGGAAGGAACATGTTAGGAAATCTGGTTACCCTGCTTTATACAAGAAATACCAAAATAATCTCCCACGACGTTTGGAGAAAAATATCAATTGCAGTTTTTCAATTCAAAGACGTACTATGGGTTTACTACTATTTAAATAAATGGAACTGAGTACTATATCTAGATTATTACACAACCACAAGTATGTTCCTGGAAGTTATCTTCCAACCGCAGACCGCACGGTTTTCATTTATCCTTTACATCCTTTGGAGTCATGTTTGTGGGAAAGTCCTCATCATCATAGGTACCTAATGGGTAGACAGCGGAAATGAGTAATGAGACATCTTAACGGAACAATTGAATTTATGTGAAAATATCAGTGGAATTGCGGTAAATAAACTCTTAATACAATAGAAATATTATTATTCGGTTTCGAAAAACGTTCTGTAGAATTTAGAATAATTAAATATATTTAACCTTACTTATTGATTTTTAGTTACCATACGTTTACTTACTTACATATAGGTTACACATTACGTATACATTATTATTATATGCACATATCACGTATATACCTACAGAATAAAACGAAATTATAAATATTCAGCTTCCTAATACCGGGTCTCATTGGTTTGGCATGTTTTCAAATCATACAGGTCTTATAATAAGAATAGCGTAAAAGACACGACATTATTTCAGATAAAGGATAAAGTTCTGCAAGGCATTGACGTTTAAATTTTTTTCTGTCTTTTTGATATATGTATGTTTCTTACGTATATATTTATCAATGTATGGTCAAATTGATCCGACTTTTGCCAGCTACCGGTGTTCCGAGGTCTGGGCCCTATTTGTATTTATTATGCACGCCTGGGCACGCCTTTTCTTGCAAAATGTGTCCGGAATCAATCGCATGCCCCTTTATCGCCTGTATCCACTGAAAAACCATGCAAACCACTATTGTGTAAGTTTTTGAACAAATGCAATAGGACGTGTTCTGCACGGCGTGTTTTTAAATTTGACAGAAATGTTTATTTTTGTTTTATATCTAAAACTGGTTAATAGGTGTAATTTTGTGGAGGAAAACAATGAAAATGTAGAGTTGTCAAATGAGTAAGAAGTATTTAAATATTACAATTATACTTCACATCACTGTCTCTGCACTGACTCTAACAGGGAGGATCTAGTTCCGGTAGCGGATTTTGCATCCTAATTCAACCATTAGAGAATTCTAGCGGCCGGCTCCTCCGGTTAGTAGTTTTGCGTGGTTTTGCGCACAATCCAGGCGAATGCCAGAGTAGTACCTCTACACACTGTCCACGGAACGGAAACGATCTGTTTTTGGCTTTCTTGATCTAATTCCTTTGCTCTTACTCTTACTCTGCTCTTACGTGCACTACACTTCCATGCATACAGTCGCGAACGTGGGGCTTTTCCCGGCTGAGACTGCACCCGCTGCCGCTGGCCGAGATCCCTGGAGGTGAATTCTCGCATGCCGACGTGTGGGGTCGGTACTGGATATCAGACAACAGCGAAAAAGGAACAATGCAATATTTCGGAATACAGAATGCGCTACGCTTGTGGGATCACTGACTAAAGCTGTTGACGCGCGTTGATCAAACAATCAATCGATCAGTCAACCGAAATACGCTTGGAAGCAGTTCGTGCTTCAGACTTCATCAATTCATGTGGGTTGTGAAAATTCTGATGCGGTATTGTTGACG
Organism: Gryllus bimaculatus; assembly: GCA_017312745.1. Lineage (NCBI taxonomy): Eukaryota > Metazoa > Arthropoda > Insecta > Orthoptera > Gryllidae > Gryllus > Gryllus bimaculatus. Next base: position 5,957,426 of record BOPP01000075.1, read on the forward strand.
TAATTATATGAAGAAATAAAAGACGTCTCTGTCAAGTGAACTCTCAGCGAGACTGATGAAGACGGTAAATCGTCGAAAGCCGACTCTCTAAACACTCGAAAATGTGTTAAGTTGACGGAGATGACTTCTTTTATTTCTTCGTATCCATTTGGGGTAAGGTGGATATTATACCGCAATATATACAACTCTGCCCCTGGCAGGTATCAGCTGTTAACGGTTTCATTCAATCGGGAGCTTGAACTTCACCACAGTGACGTTACTATGGTGCCGTTGAAGCTCCCGATTTGACGAAACTGTCAACAGCTGTTGCAGAGGCAGGGACAGAGTTGCGAAAATCGCAGTATAAACGACTAATTCGCGAATCATCCAGATTAGGAGATGGAGAGCAGCCACAGTTTCGCTATTGTCATCATTATGTCGTAAAGTGAATAGTGTGCTAGTTTTCAAGCGTTCGTACCCTCTAATTCCCAGGGTAATTTTGAGGTGCATAGCATACACTCGTCCATACGAGTTGAACAGAAATAAAGAACACTAGAGGGCTAACAGAAATAAAGGCAGGGTGTTGCCAAAGTGTTTACATTCGCATTAGAGTCTGAGCAGAATGAAGGCCACCGCTGGTGAAGATACGACTCAATAGTCAGTGAAACATAGTGAGAATGAAACTAAATTCGAAATCGCGAACAGAAACGCAAAATCTGTTTTCTATGACCATTGTGGAGGCCTCATGAGGTGCATGTGTCTGAACTGTAAATGCACACATAACAGTAAAAGAACACTGTACTAACAACTTTTTTTTCAATAATAAAAAGAAGTGCAATCAGTTAGCTTACAAGAATTATTGCAGTTTCCAATTGACCTCGCGGATGGCTAAATAAAATTTGAGTCAGATTCATAGAGTATGGTCCAGTATTCATTTGTTTTAATTAATAGAAAAGTCGAAGTAATTTTAAAACGGTTTCGAAATAAAGGTTTAAAATATCACCACTATCATATTCACGCAATATTTTGGCAAATGATACATTTTTATCAGATTCAAATACATAAAAACAAGTCCATCCCATCAGTTTAATGTATGCCTCGAAGGAATATTTTCCTTCAGATTTTGATAACGTAATCTGAAGTAATCACTAAGTGGAGTTTTATACATTAATTGACCAATAAAACAATGAAGTGTGGTTCCTTTTTTTTGGGGGGTCGTCTCTGTAACTTCACTGCCTACTTCCAATGAAAATGAGAATTATCCCCGACAGTAGTTTGGGGTATTGTTATTTACACATTTTATATTTGTGAGTGGCCAAGCAAATTGATCTAAGTGCCAAAAGTTCACAATTGCCTTTTCTTCATCTCCAAGTGTTGTAATTGCCAGGGCCAATGCTGTTGATATTGGCTCGCGAAAACTCAAAACCTTTCCATTGTAGTTTACAATCAAGTACAAAAACGCGGCGCGTTTGTATTTACCGTCTGTGAATCGCAAGACAGTTTATTTCCTGTACCCAATATTATTGTTTTGGAATTAAATGTTTGCTTCACCACTCTATATTTTATCGCGTAATAGATGTCTATGTATGAATAATACAAAACAGAAAGGATATTGTTTTGGCCGGTGATGTTATCAATTTACTCATCCTCAGTTTGCAATGGTTGTCGGATTGTCATCGCCAGCCCGACCTCCGTCGCGAGCAAACAGAAAACTACGGTCGTCGACAGCGATGTTTTTATAAAAAAGGGGTCTAAGTCGTCGACGGTGATGTTTCCAAAAACATCAAATGTTTCAATACAAATATAGATTTTTAAGCATCTGTGTATTGAAGCCGACATTAATTAAAAATCGATGTTTTGTTCGCGAAAGAAATGCTCATAAGCACACAAATTTTATAAAAATTAAAATACGAAATAGCAAGTGATGCACCCTGTGTTTTGCGCGAACAACAACGAACGACAGGTTTCGTATACTCGTTATTCACTTTTAACTTTGTTTTCATTTTTTTTAGTAATTAATGTGCACAGCGACTGTTATATTTCATATTTGTTGGCGCACGAATTTAAGAGTGAGGATACTAAAGCAACTTTAAAACATCGATGATTAAAAACGTGGATGGTTTTAGGACGATGTATTCTTCAACAGCGTGTTTTAATTTTGAATATCGTTGATAGGAACACCGCTGTTTTGTTGTCGATACCGCGTCCCTAAGTGACAACCCACATCCCCGCCGCGGGCTCCCCCTGCTTCCGGTGGGCGATCCGGGGCGAGAGGTCGTGGGGGGGGCGGGGGGACGGCGCTTCGCACCTTGTCTCAACGGCCGCGGCGCAGAGGGCTGCGCGCGCGCCCCTCTTCCTGCGCGCCGAAAGGAAACCTGCGCGCGCCACGCCCCCGCGCCCGCCCGCGTCAGGGCGCATTCGCAAACCTTTACCCCCACCCCTTGCCGCCCCCTCCGCGGCAACGCCCGCTCGACAAACCAACCATT
>BOPP01000075.1:5974949-6038639 GCA_017312745.1 Gryllus bimaculatus
CCGAATAGCGTGGAAATCGAAACAGCGGGGTATTTGAAACTGCGATAATATGGAAATAGCCAAAAAATCGAATTAGCGCGTAATTATTATTATCAGGTATTCCGTTATTTTATAATCTAGTTATCGAGGTTACACCGTGTGTGTAAGTAAAACGACGATCTGATGTCGCGTGAAGTGCTGTTGTGATTGGCTCAATGCGCCGGGCGGGCGCGCAGTGCACGAGGTCCGGTACCGTCCGGCATCGCAGGCGGAGCGCACGCTTCGCGGGTCCTCCACAAACCGGTTCTGCCGTACAGTACTCGCCGACACTTTCGTTGGCGGCGGCGTTGTGCGCAGCGCTGCGACCGGGCGTGCTTCGGCGCTCGCCAGTCGCCGCCCAGGTCGCGCAGCCAGACCTGCCGGGCAGGCCCGCCCAAGGCCGAGAGAGCGACGCGCAGCACTGGCTGCCTCTGCGCGCTCTCCGGCCCGCTCGCCGCCGCCGCCGCCGCCGCCGCCGCCGCCACGCCGCCTCGCGGTGGGCCCGGCGCGAACGTTTGGCGGGACGAAGAGTTGGAGCTGTCGACCTGATCGGCCGAGGAGGCGCTCTCTACCCGTTAGCCCTGATTTATTGCCAGGACAGTCTACCGCCTCGACTTATCGGTCCGAAGGGTCGCGGGTTCGAGTTCCGCCTTGGGCACGGTTTTTTTCCCTTGTCTCTCACCTACGTGTTTTTGCGGAGGGCTTCGCGTTCTGTTGACCACCAAATCACAGGAGGCCGCAAAAGTGTTGGTGTCTAGTGTATTGACGCATATGGTCCCCTCAGGACATGAAGTGTAAACGACTGTCGACTGAATATATGCACTAGAAAGAAGAATTAGAGTTTTAACGTCATGGGTCGAGAAACAGCAAGTAACAGATGATGCGTTGGCCGGAGTTTATAGCCAACTGTGTATATTATTTCCCATTCTTTTAGTAACACCATCTTCTTATCAGAACAAATCTTATAAACAAAAAATATCATTTCTTGGAATAGGATTTCGTATAGAACATCTTTCCCTAAAACTCATTTGTTTCGATTCTTCTTAAACGGACGGCAGACTTGTTAAAACCTTAACGGATGCCTGCCGTTAAGACCATTATTTTGTTTCTCTAGTTGCATTAAGTCGATAATAACAATACAATATAACGAGAAATGTCTAAAGTGTTGTTTTATTTTCACCAGCATTACCGTACGCACTCGTAATGACGTTTGGCTTTATCATCAATTTATGAAGGATACATGATGATGAAATGCACCTGCTCCATCATTAAGTTAATCTGCGTGTCCGCCCGTTAGTTTGTCCGTCCCCTGACCATTGCTCGTGGTTAAACGCTTTCCGGTGCACTCTTTTGCGTTGTGAGATGGCATTCGACGCCCCTCGCTCTGCTGGTGGGGAACTAGACATTTTTTACGTATCCTTACATAACACTTTTTTTTGTTGTTATTTAAGGTCGCATCAACTTCTATGTCATTAGCGATTATTATGATTATGATTAGTTCTCGTATTATTAATGCAAACGATACACATGATTAATAAAATAATGCTTTTTTCTGAACTTATGACATGCAATAGGCATATTGTCAACATCAAAAAAACGTTATTGCAAGAGAATTACTCTAAAAATAAACAATGTTTTGGAATCATTGATGTGGCTTGCAGATATTGATTCTGAATGTTATCAGAACCATGCGATTGGATTCTTAAAACATTATTTGGGTCAACACTTAAACGTTAGATCTTGTGTCCAAACGTAGTGTAAATAATGCTCTTTCTAATAATGTGTCATTATTCTTTTTCTTCTTTCAAGAATTATTAACTTGAATCAATAATTCTATATTTTCATTATTATCGTTTCCCCTTTCTTCTTAGTAGCTCAATAACGTGTTATAAACCTGTAAAGATATTGAATGCCTCTATCTTTACGACTTGTACAATTATTATTAGTTCGTCTCGAAGGATGGAAAACGCAAACAAGTTTCTATGTTAACTCCACTTAAACTGATTTCTGCCTTAGTTGTTTAATTGGAAATCTTGTGATAATTCATACACCTTCCCATCTCCCCATATTAAACCGTGGTAATTGGTTTATTTTATTTAAGATAGATTTTTATATCATCGAATTGTAATATTTTCACACTTCCTTAATCACGCTGCCTAATTTCCGTTACTGTAAAGTATCACTGATAACGGGGAAGATTGCCCTGAAATATTGGTCACAGATGTTTTATGTCTAATATTAAATAAAACAATGTTATTTGAAAACATCTGTACACTCATCTATAAACTGATTTTCATGGAAGAAAATCAACATAAGTGCACAGTACGTGTGTCTGTGTTCGGCAGCGCGCGTGCGTATTCAGTAGCTTCCCACGACGGAATGTGCTGATGAAGCGTCCGCAGGGATTGCGGTCAAGGTAATGTCCCCTTGTGTCGAAATCGAGTGTGGGATTCGACCGCAGTGTGGTACCTGTTCATGGAACGTTTCTAAAATCCTGAATGAGCTTCACGTTTTTTGGCGTTGTGTAACATTTAAGGTTTTGTTAGCGCTAATTGAATTCTCTGAAAAGTGCAGTGTTGGTTTAAATTGTAACAAAAAGATTAACGGTTCCCTTTCTATTACTCGCCCTACGTTGTTGATTTTGCCTTTTTCTGAAGAGAAGAGACAGCAGATTCTCTCTTCCCTCGTTCTCATTGGCCACCCTCCCGTGGACGGAAATAACGTGATCTCGTAAGATGCAACTGCGTGCTGTGTAAAAAGCACACACAGGTTATCCGGCTTGGAATGAAAGAGTGTTTCGATTAGAAAACTTCATACTTCGGTAGAACGGATTACATGCAGAAAACTCAAACTAGAATGCAGAAACCAGACGTTGGGAAATTTTCGTTCGCAAACCGAACTAATAGAGATTGGGACAGTTTGTCTGCGACAGTTTTTGCACATTTTTCTCGAAGCTCGAGCAAGTGTAAAACAATTAAGTTTTCTAGCTGTTAGTGTTACATTAATGTACATTACTGAACTTTTTCGTATTGTTAAATTACTTGCTTTTTTATAGAATATAATGTATTATTATTATTATTATTATCATCATCATTTTCATTGTCATCATTATTATGATTATTAATGTGCAATGTGAGTTGTAGTACAGCGAGTTGACCCCGAAGTGAATAGACTTAATAAAAATAATGTAAAGAAATTTTTCCCACTTTATTTGCAAAATTAATGAGACCTAAATCTGAAATGTAAGCTGGAAAACTTTCCACATCCCAGCGACGGTCAAAGCAGCTCTATTGGAAAATTATTTTTTTGGGAAATGTGCGAAACTCATAAACTATTAAATTCTGTTCCTCATAATGCAGCAAAAGTAAAACTGTTCCGATACTGTCACCCCCTAGACGATGCGTGCTGCTCAGCTTATTTATTTATTTTTGTGTCCCTCACTTCATTAGAAACATGGCTTGTGGATATCTGTTCGAAACATCAGTCAAGAAGAAATTGGTTTGGACATTTTCTGAGGATCCAAAAGAAATATGAATAAAATATATCAACTAGGTCAAATGGTAACCTGCCAGTCATAAGGAGTCGCAATTCGCTGCAATAAACGAAAGACAAAGTTCCTGACTGGGTTCATCTCAGAGCCAGAATTGCCGCTGTCTCTGCAGCAACTCCGACTGAGAAGTCCCAGGGTTCGTGTCCCGACGATGGCGGATGTTCGACACTATATAGCTTGAATTCAGCCGCTGTCTGGAGGAGAATTCTACCGGCAGGCTGCTGTGGCCGGTGGTTTTCTCTGTGTTTCGCAGGTATTGATCGAGCAAACCAATCAGTAACCGTAAAAACCGGCTAAGGACCGCACACGATCTTTCTACATCTTCCTAGTACTTATCTCTCCTATTTACAAACAAACGCCCACATGCACTTACATGTGCTAACACTACCACATCAGTGACGGGAAATCGGTTCAAGGAGCTTAGAGCTTGTCCCGGCCTGGGCGGTGCCCCGCTTGGGGGAGATACCTGGAAAAGGAAAATCCCCCGCGAGCCGACGTGTAGGTCAACGCCAGATCTTCACCCAGCGGAGAGGATCACCGCCACCTCTCAGAATATGACATTCATTTCTCCAATGGGAATAATGACCATAGCAGATGACGTTCCCGGAAACATCAATCAATCTACCAACCAATCGGTCAACTAAAGAAAATGATGCTCTTCGACAGCCGAAGGGTCGTTGTCTTACGCTACTCAAGGCCGACACGTTGGTCTCGTTAGCCGTAATAGTGAGGCGATTTGCCGCACGGAGCAATGCGGAATAGTTGTAGCGAGGCGGAGAAAGTAAACAGGAACAGTCAAGATCGTTGTTTCATGGCCATCTTAGTTTAAAGAATTAAATGTCAAAGCATCGTTTAGTTTACTTAAGCGCAACTAGCGATCGTCTCTAGCGTCGTGCCTAGTGACATTTCAATCTTGTGTACTTTGGTTGTCTAATCCCTTACGTGAAGGGTGATGGCTAGTGTATTGTTCGCCTTTCACTCTATCCTGCGTTGCTCACAGAGACATCCTTTCCAATAGTACGTTTCATCTACAAATCCTCTTCAGCCTGTTGACGATACACCTCCTTGTAATTTCATCTTCCATGCTCTCTTTAGTATGTGAACGTCGGTATGATATTGGATTTGGAAATTTTCATAACGAATAAAAATAAAAATGATAAACAAATAAATTCATTTTCTATTTAAATTAAGATTGTCATGTATAAATATGCATCACTGTACTAACTGCTTCTGGCGGTCTCCGTGAATTGAATTCTCTGGACGGGAAACATACTATGAATTTTGAATCTCCTTTGTGAACAGTCTTATGCGACCACTTCGGTGCTGGAGAAAAACGGCTGTTGGTTCAGGTGGCATAAAGGTTTTGAGATTATTGCGAACATTGATTTTTGCTATTCGTAATCCATTTATGTATGTTTGTTTGTTCATACCTTTTAATCACATTTAACTACCGGAAGCTTTTCAGCACTTGTAATACAAAGAACGTGTTAAACATATAATGTATAGAATCATTCAATTTCACGTGTTTGCTCTCTTTTCTTTTTTTATTGCTTTCAACTTCTTCCCATTTCTGTATTTGAATATGCAATAGGTCCCCTTATAAAACTTCAGACAAAGCAAGAAAATTACATATTGAGCGTCAAAAACTGACATTAATCCTTCCTCACGATGTGCAGCTTTATGTATCTCAATAGTGAGTGATCGGAGAAAGCGCCTCGATGCAGGAAGGCACTGAATGAACAGCAAACATCACCACCACTTTTCGTCGTCTGATAGCGCTTAGGACCAACCTCGTAAAATCGTGAACATACAGTGGGCGTTTAATGCTGATTAATGTGGGAAACATGCGTGGTCGCTGACCGCGGGATTACGTAACGGATAAAAGATGAAATATTTGCACGTGTCTTATAAGAAAAATAATCAGTACCACGAAAAAAAAACACCTTTAATTGAGGAGCTGCTTCAGCAGGTTTCGCAGTGTTTATTTGTCCAGCTAGCCGCCCGCGGGGGTCCACCGCTCGGGGAACCACTGCGCCTTCTGCGCTGCCGCCACGCCCACTCTCCGCCGCTCTCTTCCCCCGCGGCGCTGCGCGGCGCAGCCGCAGACTCGCCGGTCTGCGCGGCGGCGTTCGCCTTTTGCTCGCCAGCCACGGGTGGTGACGGCAAATTGCAGCAAAACAGCGACACGGCGATACATCACTAAAAGGTTTTCGATGTCGATCGGAACATCGACAAAAACATGGACATTTAAAATATCGATGTTTTAATTTGTGGAAATGTTTCGAAGTAAAATGTCCTCGTTCTGATGTGATACATAACCTATCAATTTTAGTTTAAAGTATAATTTGCCTTTTGAAAATTGGGCTGCCATCGGTATCCAATTCCGCCAATTTGGCTGTCATATTAATTTTCTAATCAATGTTCTATGAAGTCAAGGTTCAAATTGCAGTTAAACGATATTATCACTGTAAAAAATAATGAAAAAAGGGAATAACACTGTTGAAAGGTTACGAATTGTTTACTGTTGTGTGCCGTCTGTGAGTGTTGTGAATGACTGTTCATTGTGAGCAATCCACAAAAAATATCAGACCCTGGAAATTTGATTCAAATAATGAAAAATTGTTTTTGAAAACATCGATGTTCTGATCAAATATATCGATCTGAAGAAAACATCGAAAGCGAAAGATCGATGTTACAATATCGATGTTTCTGCTCGAACATGTCGATGTCTTTAAAACATCGATGTTTTTTGCCCTCGTCAGTCGCGGCGTGCGTTTTTCTCGCGAGCTTCGAGCGGCCCACCATCGCCAGCGCCCGCGCGTTGCCTTGGAAACCGGCCCCGCCGCCCGCCCCGCGCCCCGCGCGGCCATCGGGGTCGTCGGCTGCCTCCGCGCTAAGGAGGATGTGACGTGCGCCCGGAAGAGCGGGGAAGCCCGCGCCGGGAGCGGTTTCGCACCTAGGGCTAGCCGCGCCGGCGCCGGCGGTCGGGGGGCGTACTGGCCCGCGCACGCGGCATTCGACGCTGGAGCCACGCGCCGCCCGCCTGGGCCGTCTCGCGGATCTGCAGGCACTGCGCGATTCGCGTCGTGGGGGAGTGCGCTCGCTTGGCTGGCAGTGGGTTTCGCGGGATTCGGAAGCTAATCCACAGGTGGTGACGAGTGAAACGGAAACGGTAAGATGGAGACGCATTTAGGCTTTCCACCGCGGGTACCCGTGTTCCATTCCCGGCCAGTCCATGTGGAATTTATGGTGGTCAAAGCGGAAGTATCCCAATTCCTCAGTCCTTAAAACATTCCCTTATTATTGGTTGATTGTTAGTGATTCCTGGCGCGTCAACAATCAAGGCCGTTGGTCTCGTAAGTGTAGTACATGCTTTTTCCTCGGGATGTGGCTATATCCTTTCCCGCTGGACGGTGAAATCCGGAGCCGACCTACCGTCGGCTAGCGGGGTTTTCCCCAACCCAATATCTCCCACCTGTGGGGCACCGCCCCAGCCGGGACAAGCTGTAAGCACCCAACCGGTCTCCCAGCATGTGTGGTAGTGTGTGTGTAACTAACACGATAAGAAAGGGGAAGGAAAGATTGCGCGCGGTACGTGACCCATTTGTTCGGGTACTGCTCCGGCATTCGCCTGGTGTTGACCGGAGTCACCACGAAAAACTACCGATCAAAACAAAGGACCTCTAGAATTCTCCTTCAAACAGAGGCTGGATTCGACCTAGCTGACCAGCTAGTCGGGACTCAAACCTAGATACTCCGGTCAGATCATTCACCTCATCATTAACGCTACCATGCTACCGTCATAACTTTATTATCAACCTACACATTATCACTTCAAATGCCCCAGCAGTTGGAGAACACACAAACAAAAAATACAATTAAAATAAAATAATCAAATGGACTGAAAGGAACACAGAGGGGAAACAATCAAAATGGGAAAAGTGGGGAAATTACTTCTGCATTTTCCTAGCTCTCTCGGAGACCGGCGAAATTTAATAAATAATAGCTACTAAAGTTTTCAGGTGTTACTGTTGTTATCGCTTGCGCTTTTTCGGTCTGTAATTTTTTAAGAATATAGTTGAATTTTTGACAAAAAGTATTATTTGTATCGATATTTTTGCATGAGATATTTTTATGAGATAATCTCCTTGGCGTAGTGTCTTTTATGTCTTCCCAAAATATCTTGATGACCTGATCATCAAATAGAAAGTTCTTTCTCTAGAATCCTGGGAGATTTTCACGTAGATTGAGTGTGGAATGGGATGCCCTCAGCCCAGTGAGTTGAATGGGGAATTCGCTTCTTTGTGGCGTCAATATTCAACAAAATACTGAAACGCTGATTCTCGCAGCTAATGCAACACTAATGGTGTGGAACGAAGTATTGTGTTCATACGACTAAGTAGAGATGGTATCGAAGAGATCTTCGGAAAAAAGGGTCTTCCCAGTTCTTTAATAGTTATCTCACGTGATCTGATTCTTACTTTCTGTTTCCATGGAGCTCGTAAACGTCTGAGAAGTTGCGTTTCAGATGTAAGATGTTTTATAAAAATGTCAGCGATTTCTATCGTACAGAACCTGTGTAAAAAAATTGACATTCTCAGTAGTTTCTTCATTTTTGCGTGTCCAAATATCAGCAGGTAACTCCCTGCCTCCTTCGTTTTCACAGCTACATTCCCAACATAATACACAACTGCATAATTTATATGTACATATGCGTGCCTCATGAGAAAGAAAATTCAAAATGAGAAAGTGGCAAAGGAACTAAACTTTCCCTTGCTTGGAGTCAATACTCTTTCAACGAAAATACTATTTCGAAATTTTCAATATTTGAGATTTGTGCCGAATATAATTTTTCTACCATTTGCCAATGGTAAAATGTTCAATGATCGATATCGGTCAAAGAAAACACTATAAACAAAACGAGAGGTGTCTGAATGTTAAAAAAAAATGTCGATTATCGTTGTCAAACGCTATAATGATTTTGTTGTCAAAATGAAATGGAAACCCGGGATATTTCCATTTTTTTCAAAAACTATTTTTGCAATGTTTCGGGTGTTTTTCAGACTTACAGATGACATCGCACGCCTAGTTGGAGACGTCCTTGGAAGTTGCGGATGTCTTTATATAACAGAGCTCAAAGGATTGTTGACGAATGATTGTTCAAATCCACTAATTGCTTCTTAGATTATTTATTTATGAACTATTATCATACTTCTGCTTCACAATATTTTCACGATTCTCAAAGAGTTCGCAATCCTTGGTTAAAGAAGCGGAAAGTATTTTTCATAGATGCTTACATTCAGATCAGTTAGAAGACTTAAAGAAAATTTCAAATTATGTTACTTTAAATCAAGGCTAGAAACCAGCATAATGAAGTTTCTCAGTCAGATAGAAGCATTACAACAATGAGCAAATAATAGCTATCCATCAGTGGAAGAGGATCTTCATTTAAGAAATCACAGGAGAATATAGAGATAATTGGCATTTGGACATATTACAATAATGAATGAATGCTTTAAGAGTTCGACTATGTCCACATCTATTTATTTCACAAGAGAAATAAGTGATGTTCATCGACAAAGAAGAAGATAGGAAAATTCATTGGTGCAGAGTGTATCAGCGTATACACAAGCAGAAAACGGTGAGTAAATAGAAAAAAAGATGAAGAAAAACAAAAAAATAACAGAAACAGAAGCAAAGAAAAGGAGAAGAGTAGGAAAAGAGAAGGGAACAGGAGGAAAAGAGAAGGGAAGAGGAGGAGGGAAAGAGAAGGGAAGAGGAGGAGGGAAAGAGAAGGGAAGAGGAGGAAGGGAAGAGAAGGGAAGAGGATGAGGGAAAGAGAAGGGAAGAGGAGGAGGGAAAGAGAAGAGAAGAGGAGGAGAGAAAGAGAAGAGGAGAAGAGGAGGAGGGAAAGAGAAGAGGAGGAGGGAAAGAGAAGAGGAGAAGAGGAGGAGGGAAAGAGAAGGGAAGAGGAGGAGGGAAAGAGAAGAGGAGAAGAGGAGGAAGAAAAGAGAAGAGGAGCGCGCGGCGCGTGGTTGACTGAGAGGCCCCGCGCCGCGCGCGCCGGTGCTGCTGCGCCGTGCGTCCGCGCCGGGGCGCAGGTGGGAGGTGGAGGTGGGAGCAGGGCCCGTGGGCCGCGAGGGGCTCGGCGGGGTGGCTGCGAGTGACCGCGGGTGAACGAACTCGAGCACTCGGGCCGCTGCTGCGCGCAGAACCCGTACGCCGAACGCCGGCCCCCCGCGCGGCCAGACCTACCTCATTAGCCGAATGCCCCCGCTTTGTACGGCCTCCGCCCGCCTAACGGCATTAGAGATGTCCGGGGCCGTCCCACGCCCCCTGCCCCCCCTACACTGCCCAGCGCCGTTCCCCCTCCCCCAGTTCCCTCGCCCTGCCATGTGACGTCTCCGTCCAGCCACTCCCTCCGCTTCCTAGTCACTCCCTGCCTAGGTTCGCCTCTCCTATAGACTCTACTTCCCTTCTTAAACACGCCTCTCCCGCGTAGCCAAGCCTCTTCCGCCTAGACACGCCTCCCCGCCTAAACACTCCTCTCCCGCCCATTCACGTCTTCCCCTGCCTAGGCACGCCTCTCCCGCCTACACACGCCGCGTCCACCTAGACCCACCTCCACGTAGACATGCCTTCCTGCCCAGACACGCTTCCTCACGTAGACACGTCTCTCGCGCCGTTCAAGTCTCCGCGTAGTCACGACTCCTAGCATAGACACGCCTCCCAGCATAGATACTTGTAGCCTAGACACGCTTCTCAACATAGATACGTCTCCCCGCGGAGCCGCACCCCGTTTATAGACTCATCACGCCCCTCTTCTCGCTCTTGCCTTGCAGCAACCACGATCGCGTACACATGTGCACACACACGCGCGCGCACACACACGCACACACACGCGCACACACGCGCGCGCACAGACGCACTCTCCTATAGCTTAGCCTCTAGCCTAGCTCACCTCTGTTCAACTACGCCCGATCACGCCCTCGCTCTGTCACATCCCCCCCCTCCCTGCTTAGTCACATCCCGTCCCCACTGCCGCGCAGCCCGCCCTATCTCTCGTTTGGATACATCTTTCTCCCGCGTCTCGCTCCACGCCATCCTGCTTCTCGACGCCCACTCCCACTTGTCCCACTGCCTCATTCGACAGCCACATGTGAATCCAAGCCTCGTCCCTTCGTCATGTCACGGTCATTCACGCCCCACCATATCACGTCATGTCCCGACACGTTCTGTTCTCATTCCCCGCCTCACCTTGTCCGATCGCTTCCCCACAGCCGCATGTGCGAGAGCCTTGGCCTCTTCACCAAGCGCCTTGTCGCCACGCAGGCGCTGCCGGAGGGTCTCCGAATGGGTGGGCTGCGCACCGGTGTCCACAAGAGATGCGACATCGACGACTATTTTTATAAAAAACATCGAACACACACGTACGGCTATGAATGTGTACGTCTGTATCTATCTTTAAAAAGGAATGCGCGTATGTGTGTCCTACATAAATGCAAAAACGACTCGACTGACTTCGCTGAAATATTTACACTTTGTTCTTATTAGTAATGGGGAATGTTTGTAGAGTAGTTTGAAATCAATCGGACATGTGGGAGCGTTGTTGATGATGTTTTATTCGTCGACTCAAGTGCCCCGAAACCGTTAGTCAAGGATTAAGTGCGCCTCCGCTGCATAAAAGTATTCTGCCCCTGCGATTGTGATGTATCTACCGGAGTTAATACTTGGGTCTCGGACAAGTTATTCAGATTTCTGCAAGAAAGGGTCATTGCGAACGCATACCTGAATTTAAGGGAGAACGTTTGATCAATAGGATACAGAACAAACCCATACTTGCGAGAAAATCTTTCATCTATTAGAATTTTTGTATCGTGTGGCGAGATGCGTAACACACTGCAATAGCGAAGCTTTGCCGAATCCTTCAGTGTTATATATAAGAGAGAGAGAAAGTATATACACACGTAGTATGTGTATAATCGGTATATTAAGCCTGCTGTTTCATTTGTAACCAAAAAAATCGCATAATGTCAATTTTGTATGAGTTAAATTATAAAATAATAAGTGATAGTACCAGTGTCAGCTTTTTTGTTCCAACCAAACGAACGCTTTATGTACTATCTTTATCGATCAGACTATGTCCAGAAGCCATCCCAGCGTCTCCTATTTCAGTCAATAAGTGACGGTTAACGCATGCGCTGTGGGCGTTGCTCTTCCCCGTCTTCCCATACTTTTCTTCGGCAAAGTGAGGACTGAACCCTTGATATGATATTAGACGCTCAGGCACAGGTTTAAACTTTGGTTTTAGTTAAATCGTAATTATAAATGAATAAACATGGCCATGTCAAATTAAATTATGTTGTGTGCGAATTTAATGATATAGATTACTAAACAGCTTTAAATCATGGCTAGTTTCAGGTCAATGTATTGTTAACGTCAATGTTTTAATTTTGATTAACGTTTGGTACCATTGATGTCGAGCTGTCGATGTCGTGTCTCTAGTGCCCAGAGGTGGGTCAGCTTTGCTCTAAGCCCTGACTTCACGCGGTTCCGATTTCACTCAAAACATATAAAGAACGTTTTCATTCCAAATTAACAGCTTTAAATCATTTCCTTTGCATAGACTTGAATTTTATTTGTGTACCGGGGCAGGGGACTTTTGTTTGTAGTAAGCGCCTCCCCCCCGGGCCCCTGGATTTACTGCCCCTGGGCCTGAGTTCCTCAGGGCGCCCCTAGGACTGCAGGCTGAGCGCAGCACTTGACCCCTGACGTGACCAGAAAGGCGATTGTTACGGACGGCTCGTACAGCGCGTGGCCGCACTGCCAGGGCGGGGTTAGATCTCAACCACCGCGCGAGGAAGTAACTGTCTGAAATACCTGCTCGTTTTTTACTCTGCTGCTAACTGAGAGTTGGTAAAGCAATTTTTTTTAAATGTGAAGAAAATGGTAATATGATTATTCTCAGCTCTTACGCTTGTTATTACCCTGTTAACCGAAAATGTAGCTTACATTTACAGCATTGTTTGAATTTACTGTGTAAATTATAAAATGCGATAGTGTTTACGAACCCTGAAGAACGCTACATAAAGAGCTGAATGTGTAGCATGCAGAACGAAAAAGGTGTTAATACAAAATTTAACTGAAACTTACGTACGCTTCCGTAATAAAAATGTTTGGGGTAAAGGAATGCAAATTCATATTAGATCATAACTGTTGTATTGTATTTACTTCTTCCTCTCATTACTTCGAAGTCCACAGAGGAAGAACATGAGTAAACAATGTTCTCGTTATTCTCTATAAATTAACGATCTTTTGTTATTTGGCGTCACTTAGTTGCTGTGTTAATATTAAGAGAATAGTTCGATCAGTTAATTGAATCCTATAGTAGAAAAATTCACAAACGCCAATGATTTACAAAATGGGTTTGGTTAAGCGGGTTTTGAACCTCAAAAATTATCTTGTCGCAAAAATTGGAAATGCGACTAATCACATTTTCCGCCTGTTGTCGTCTTCTGTATGTCATCCTCATGTCTCATGCCCTCAATCACCATCTCGTCGCTCGACGTTATGTAAATGTGCCTCCTACGTAACGTGCGGGTCGCCCATTCTGCACGGGCCGCAAATGGTACTGCTGAGTTTCACGCGATGACAGAAATGTTCCCAGAGTTTTTCGCTCAAGGCAGTGGCGTTCCACTGCACGTGAAGGGACTTTCTCGTTGTGCAAATTGTGGATGAAGCCGCACGGCTGAGATGCGAAAGTAAGATTGATACAAATGCATGAAAGTACACACAAGACAAAGCTTTATTCACCATCGACATCTTCATAAGAGAATTTCGTGTTGTTTGACTAGAAAAAATGTGGTGAAAATCTCCTCTATTGTGTCCTGTCGTAGTTGTATGACGAGCTTTAATCGTGAATAGGATTCCACCTCTGATGTTGGAATCTTAAGCTGTACCAATAACATTCCACGATAAAATATCTTCCGAAGTTTTGAAATGTCTAGTAATTACACGAACAAACTGTATTTCTACTACTTGACAGTAACTGGGAAATGTGGGTATATTGGGCGTTCTGAATATTTTTTGTGAATCACAATAAATATTATATTGCATTATAATAAAAATAGTTTTTAATGTTGGCCGAATACAAATGACTAGTGTATTGAGAAATATGACACTTTGAGTGTATTCCAGTGTATGAAGAAAATCTGTGATTGTATGAAAAATATGCATGGTCTCTCCTATTTGTTATTGAAATTTTAAAAAGCGAATAGTTAAAGAAAGTACTCAAACGTTTGAATGCTTAACGCTACTAATTTTATCAGATAATTTAGCGCCGTATGGGAATTGTGCGCAACATGCATCAATTAAGGTCCGTTAAGATAAGTTCTATTCGTGAACCGACTTAATTTAACAATGAAGACGTTAGTTTAAATTAAATATTATCTATAGATATAAATAATTCTTTTCAAAATGTTACATATCTTTTGAAAGGAAACTGCACTGCTACAGAAGTTTTGATGAATTCAAAACGAACCTGGGTAATTTTCGGATAAAAACAAATAATGACCTGTGAATTTGTGGAGAGAAGAGAATTCAAAAAACTTTTCCATGCGTGTTGTTAGATATTCACGAAGACACGCAAGATGATATGGAGAAGAACATGACTATCTGTCGTAACTCGAGGTCGGCAGTGAGTCACGTAGGCCCAATCGGTGAAGCGAATCTCAGGAGCTCCTCCCGTTGGTTATCGCTCTCCCTACGTGACTCCCTGAACGCTGTCGCTGCGTCATTTCATTTTTGTTTGCGCCTTTATGTCACGACAAACCATTTGTCAGCTCGTTCAGACTGCTAGAGTTAAATAAATGATTTCCTTGTGAGGAAATTCCTGTTAACGGAGCTGGTATCTGGAATTACCTATGTCTCCTGACAGCATGCGGACTTAGAATCAAACACCTACAACGGGACATGTAATACGTCAACTCCCTCGTTACGACTTTCTGCTGAATCCTTGTCCTGAAAAGCGCAAAAAATGAGTAATGCACTTTCTTGCGTGAGAAGAAATCTTGCAATTACCTTCAATCTGTTCTAAGTTCTGGATAAAATGTTAGATAACATTCGAATGTTTCACTACATTCTTCATTGCGTCTCTTCCAGTTGTTAAACGATATGCATAATAAAATCGTTCCGAATAAAACAACTTCTTCGTTATCATATTAGCTTTGAAACTCGTTAACGTATAATAGTGTAGTGTTCACATTTAAAATGTTTTTAACGTGTGTTGGATCTGATGTCCTTTGATTCTACCTGATTCCATCGTATATAAATGACCCTGTTAAAATGAATAAAATCCCGGTCAATTGGAGGAACGGAGCGAACTTGAAATCTGACTCACTTAAAATTATCATTAACTCATCAATGGGATACGCGTGTGTTTAGCTTCATAGACAGTGTTTTACGAAGAATGGTCCGTTTTCCCCTCCTTTTCTTCGCTTTCTCCTGCTTGTACTACTTCATGTTCTTCATTTGCCTTTGTGAAATCCTACCTTCTAACATGTTACATTACCGAAAGTTTTGATGTGTGGCTATATGGCTACCTCAAGGCGAAAACGTCCATCGTTATGCGGGATTCGAACCCTCAATCCCACCATTGCGTTGTTGCGTAAGCAGAAGTTCGCACCTTTTGGGTTGTCAATGGCTTCTAGACGTATCGCTCCTCCCACCAACTTAGGTGGTTCAGGCCGTCATTGTTGTCACTGCAGTGCCTCTGACCGTGAAGTCTTAGGGTTTGAGTCCCGCCGGAGGCAGGATTTTCAACATTGCCGCTGACTGGAAGACAATTCTTGCTTCCGGCTGCGCAGATCTGTAGTTTTCCATGGGTTCTCTACAACTTACTAGGCGAATGCTGAAGCAGTGCCATTACAAACGGGCCACGGACCGTGCGCGTTCTTTCCTTCCCATTCCTTGTCCTATCCCCAAAACACCCCAAACTCACACTTACACTTACATGCACTACACTACCACACACGCCCGAAGGCCGGTCGAGAGCTTAGAGATTGTCTCAGCTGAGGTGGTGTCCCACTGGTAGGAGATACTTGGTTGGGGAGAGCACTGCAAGTCGACATGTAGGTTGACCATCCAGCGAATGAAGGATCCCCGCCACCTCCCGTGATAAATCATCCACTACACTTTTGGGACTAATGGCCATAGCAATGTATGTACCCGAATACAGAAAATAATCAATCAAGCAACCTCTGCCTTTAGTAATTTGTCGTTCTTTTGCCGAAAAATTCCCTCTGACGTCTCTCTACGGTACTTGCACGCAAGTGCGGATTCAGAATACTGTGCGTCCTGGATTCAGGGAACTTCCGCTCTTTTCTGTTACAATGTCAGCTGCATGACTGTGTCTTAAGACAGATGTAGATCGTTTGTTCTCGGCCGCTAGTTTTAAAATAACCGTTAGAACCATTATACGTTTGAGGAGGCGCATTACAGCGTTGGCATGATTAGCACATGCGTCACAGACTTAAAATTCTTTACATGTCATGGATAGGCCGAATTAGGAATAAATTACAGTTGGTGTTTGAAACTAAAACAAGAGAAACTTCATTGATTTTGATGACTAATTGATTTTTTAATATTTAAATTTTACAAATGTGAAACTGAAATGTCAGTAGTGGAAACAGCTCGTGTTCACACCTTTGTAAACTTTTGTAAAATATTAGAAAAATGTAGTCAATTGTTGCAATAAATGTGACCATTCTAGCAGGCATGCGTGTAGGTCTAGTACGAACTAGGATGGGTAAATGAATATCCAGACAAAGTACTTGCGTAGGTCTTACACTGGGATCTCTCCAAAATTTTACAATTATAAATACTAAAAATATTATTAAACAATTTAGTGATACCAAAATAAAAATATTTACTTTAAATTATTATAAAAAATTTAGTGGCGAACCCAAGGCTT
Source organism: Gryllus bimaculatus (assembly GCA_017312745.1). Classification (NCBI taxonomy): domain Eukaryota; kingdom Metazoa; phylum Arthropoda; class Insecta; order Orthoptera; family Gryllidae; genus Gryllus; species Gryllus bimaculatus. Next base: position 5,991,488 of record BOPP01000075.1, read on the forward strand.
TTCATGGGTCTTCTCCCACCCGCCCTCCAAAGCAGATTACGTATATTCACTAATAGAGTTTTTCTTAGTTTTTTGTTGTAATGAAGGTCATGCAGTTTTTCAGTTGCGTAGGTTACAAATAAGTATAAACTAAAAAAAAAATAATTTTAATTTCAGCAACGAGGAAAAATCTTCATGGCAAAACACTAAATTTACTAGACTGAATATTACAACCCATCCCATTGAGGAATTCTGATTGCTCCACTGTAAAATTTTAATTATACCTTTAATATAATTATAATATATTGCAATTGAATTTAAAATTTTCACTGCTTCAACGTATTAGAATTCGGAATGTATCATAAAAAGTATTTACATCAAAGACTTTTAAAGAGGTTATGAAATTCGTGGTAGTCCTTAAATTGGTATTTTGACATTTTTTCAGCCTCTAAAGCGGCCCCATATTTTGGTCATTCTTATGACTCCTGAAAAAATTAATCCGGTCCTGAGTATTATTAATCCCGGCCTGATATCTCCGTGGGTGGATTAATGCAGAATTCTTGGAGACTCCTCTGGATAGGTGCCTCAAATTTTTATACCCAATTGTGTATGAGTGAATGGATATTCCGCCAGACTTAGCGCTATTCCGCCAAACTTAGTGGGTGACTTAACGTGGCATGCTAGTTGATCATGCAGTCTTGCTGAATGGAATATTTGCAAATATCCTGTCAGCAGTGATTGCCGTAGTTCGGAACTGCTTCCATTTCGACCTAAAGGTTTGCGCAAAATATATTTCTCGACTTCACCCGCTCTTGGAATCGATATTGCTGTCATTTGCTATAACTCTAGACCATGCCGAAACTCTCTAGCAGGGACTTTTTGGATGCCATAGCGCTCTTCTGCGCATGCGCTGGTGCACGAAATTGATACGAAACTGTGAATGCGAATACGAAAAATCTGAACACCATAGTAGCGTCAGTACTATCGATCTTCTGCGCATGCGCACATGCGGTAAATGGTGCGAAACGCGAACTGCGCATGAGCGGAAGAGGGACAGTGCTTTAACGTACGAGGTGGCACAAACTCCCTAATATCCGGAGTGCGTTTGCGCGCGCGCGCACGTTCGCACTGCGCATGCGCAAGCGGGGCGGAGCCGCCCCAGCCGGCCGGGGCCGGGGCCGAGGCAGGGGCACGGCGCGGCCGCTTGTCGTGGGTCGCCTCGCCTCGCCTCGCCTCGCCTTGCCTCGTCTCTCCCGATAAGTCGGCCGATGTTTTTCGGCCCCGCGGCGGCGACACTATCGCGCCACCTGGCGAAGGCCGGCGCGCGGCGCGAAGTAGGACGAGCGCGCTCTTCGCCGCCAACGCGCGCGCGCGGCGCCACGGCGCGAAACGTTGCTAGGAACGCCCCCTTTGCCGTTCCTAGGCGCTTTTATCTACGTACGACACGTTTTATTTGGCAATAAGTGTTTCCACGGCGCTTCAACTACTAAACGTCGTTATTCCCGTAAGTGTAGTGCGTGTTTTTGCTCCGGATGTGTCGGTGGTCTTCCCCTGCTGTATGGTAAGATCCGGCACCGATCCTCCGTCGTCAAGCGGGGTTTTCCCCAACCACGTATCTCCCACCAGCGGGCCACCGCCCCAACCAGGGCAAGTTCTAAGCTCCCGACCGGTCTCTCGGCATGTGTGGTAGTGTGATGCATGTAAGTGTGTGTAAGGGGGTGAGGATAAGACAAGGAAGAAGTAGGAAAGATCGTGCGCGGCCCCTGGCCCGTTTGTCAGGGTACTGCTCCGGCATTCGCCTGGTGTTGATAGGAAAAACCACGGAAAACTTTCAATCAGAGTCGCCGGCCGCTAGAATTCTCTTCCAAACAGCGACTGAATTCGACTGTCACTAGCTGTCAGCTAGTGTCGGGACTCGAACCTAGGACCTCCCGGTCAGAGGGACTGCAGTGACATCAGTTGATACCGTGAGCCATCTCTCCCGGTAAATTTGCCAGCTAGTGGTGTGCTCAGGCCTGGTTCCTGTTTTTACTTATTACACAAGCCTGGGGCTGTACTTCCTTAATTATGGAATAAAATGTTTCATTACGTAGGGCTGCGGAGCCCCGTTCGAAATTTTCAGGGCACACTCCCCTCCCCCCTTATGCACACGCCTATGGCCATTGCAGTCGCCCATAGCTTCGTTCTGGTTTTAGACAATGTGATGAGCCAATGTTATTCCCACCACTAATTGGATTTTATTAGCCAATCGCAGTGGCGTGAATTTCATGTGTCCACGTTAGCGATTAGGTGAAAATGTATTGACTGTGAGAAAACAATGGCAAAATCACATTCTTTCGAAAACCAAAGCCCAGGTTGTCGCTGCCGCGATTGTTCCCATCATCTGGTCATTGTCGCTCCCGTCGCGTCTGTCAACGCTGTCGCCGCTGTGACACTCGTCCATCGCCGCCCTAAGCATGCGCCACTACATGTAGTGCTATAGATCATCAGAGCCCATCGGCGGCGGCAGAAGCGAAGAAAGCTACGTCGCTGCCAACGGCGATGGCACTAACAGTGACTGCTGCTATTGCTCGATGTAAATATAGTGGCTTTGACATACCATCAGCTGAACGCGAGTATCCAATCAGGAACTTCGTTACAACTTTTTTTTTTGAATTGAAGCTCCTATCGTCGTCTCTGTCATCGCCGGTGCCGTCGCCTCCACTGGCACGTGTTGCTCCGAAGCCGCTGCCACGTTTCATATTAATTTCCATCACCGCCTGTAACGTCATCGTTATCATCGCCACAGTCGCGACGTGTAGCCGTCTTTCATTTCTTTCTTCTTTAAAAAATTGTTCAGTAAATCGTGCTTTTCAGAACTGGTACATCATATTAACATTTTGAACTTTACCCTAATAGTTTCTATTTTTATTTGTAACCTTTTCCTGGTGGCGATTATACATGCAATTTAATTATTTTGCATATTATTTTGACGGGATTTTGTCTTTCAATGCTTTGAATATATTTATCTCTGATTTTTTTGACGTAGACCTGAGTATAAATGTCTATGGTGGTAGAAAATCGACTTTAGGAAAGCAGGAACGGATTTGATTCTTGAATTTGTGGATTTGCCAGGTTTGAAAATAGGGGTGCAAGGTAGGGACTGTAGTTTGGAATAAAATGATTTCGATGTTCCACGCCTGTCCTCATTCCTTTCATTTCGATGTTCCATCTCTGTCCTCAGTGTTGCGCTTCTTATCGCGTTGCCATCACAGCCATCGATAATATCGCCTACGCCATTACGCCAGTGTCACCTCGGGAGTCGATCGCGTCTTCGACGCCACAACCGCCATTGTTGCTATTATCCTCCCGAGTGTCATCAATGCCATTCCAAATTTTCTTATCGAACCGCCGCTGCCACTTTCGCCATCCACTCTTGCCATTAACATTTTTTACTACTATCAACACTGACGTCATAAACACCACTACCTCTGTTCACATCAACAGCAGTGATATTATGTTGACGTCATGGATGACATTGCCACCTTGACTTCCTCGTGTTTATCTTCGTTAAAACCACAGTGAGTATTATCGACATAGTAATTAGTACGTATACAGTGATATTGACGTCGTGTGGCAGTGACAGTGACAGTGGCAGTCGATCCCATTTCTTCAGTGGACGCCCCTGCCAACATTGCTCTCACCCTCACCAGTGCTCTCAAAGACTCTGATCGACAACGCACGAAGACATTGTCTTCGAGAGAGGTAGTTCCATTTCCTAATCGCCTAGGTGACCGCCATTACTACCTCCACCAACTCCATCACCATTACCTTCACAACCACCACGATCACCGTCACTACCTTGCGTCACCGTCATGATCACCGCAGTCATCTTCTCTGCCTTCCTCGGTATCGCTGTCACCGTCACCACCGCCACCAACCGTCAGCCACCACCTCTACCATGAGCATGTCTGATCCCCATAATCCGTCAACGTCGCCACCGCTCTTAGGGCTTGTCAGTTTGTTAGGGGCGAAAACAAATGAGTTTATTAGCGAGCTCCGCAACTACAAGAGTATAAGTCGCTTTCCCTTCTAAATTAGCCTTGGCCTTGTTTTGTGATAGCCTTCCACGCCGCTAGAGTTACAGTCTGTGGTGGCGACGTTTCCGCAATGAATGCTCGGGTTGTTTATTCCTGTCATTTCTCTTTGTTTGCAGAGATGAGTGACAATGGTTTGGTGAAACCGGGTTATTTGAAATAACCGCTTCGTTCTTTTGTTGTCAATTTAATTTAAGTTTTCATTAGCTCTGTCAGTTTCCTTATAATTCAGAAGATGTTTTTAGAGAGAGAAGTATTAACTTTGTTACATTTTAAAATTCATAAATACTGTACATAATAAATACTGTTTGTTTTAAAATAACATTAATGAAAATAAAAATTATTAATTGCGATTCCCTCATTTCATTTATGAAATGTGGTTGTGAAGTCTGTTCTTGTAAATTAAATGTTGCTAGAATTAAGGTCATACCATTAGTATGATGTGCGTCATTAATAACATATGTGTCTTCTGGCACTGAGAAATACAATCATGACCTATGCCACTTGTTTGTTGTGTCTTCGCGGAAAGTAGAATTCCGTAGCTTTCTTTGTTCTCTCAATTAAAATTAAAGAGACGTGTATTAATGAGAAGAGATATCTTCAATTAGTTCTCTGCCATCGCTATCTGTGACATGTATCTCTGATGAACTATTCTTCTGAAAGACTATTTCAATGCGTCGTTACACAATCGAATCCTACATTTCATCCGCCCACGAATTTCGCTCTTTAGTGTGAACGTGTTTAGACATTCCTTAAAAGCAGTTTTTTCCGCCGGCAAAAACGTCTCCTGCGTTTCTGCTTTCCTTGGAAACTGCGAGTTGACCTCACCGCTCCCCACGCTCTCGTAAATTAACATACAAATCATCCTCCACTTGAGTGCGATTCACACTAATGGCCGACGAGTTACGTTGTAATCTCCATCTTGCACAAAGCTCGCGAGGGAACGCAGTGGAGGAGGCGTGCTCGACCTGAAGGAGCTAATAATAGAGGAGAAGAGAACAATTTGGGCCACGTTCCCTATCATCTCATTTTCGGATCTGATTTTTGAGATATCGTTTTAAATAAATCTGAAAACGTACTGTATGTTGGTAGTCTGTGGAGATGGTGTTACTTGTCCAATTGATTGATACAATTGAGGCACTGAGAGATCATAAAGAGTGATAAGGACACCTTCTGTTAAATTGAGGAAATGCAGAATTGTTAGTTCACACAAATCATGAGACTAGCGATTGGAAGTGAAGTCGTCGAAGATCCCGAGTTATTAAGTTGAACAACGAAAAGTTTACCAAGAATATGTAGAGTGAAATATTTGTACTTTTGGCGCGCTGCTTGTGCATCGATGATTCGACTTGAACATAAATAAATTCCTGCAACAATTTTTTTGTAAATAATGAGTTTTAAATACTACTCAAAGTATTTTAGGACCTCTTAGTAAATATATACAGGAATTAGAAAATAAAAATTGTACAACCAAACGCAACAAAACTAAAGAGTAATAATTAATTATTTGGGTCTGTAATTTAATATTAGGAATCTGGAAAATTCAAAATATGTTCGCGCTTTGACTTGAGAGTGACGTGGTTCTCCTTTACCAATCCTCCCGTAGAAGAGGAAGCAATAAGCAAAACAAGGAGCTGATTAGTGACCCCCAACGATGGGGACCCAGCACTCCAGAAAACAAATGTCATAAAATATTAGAAAAATCATACAAAATGCTTGTAACTATAAAATTAGTATCCAAATAGTTTTCTGTGATCAAAACAGTGTTTAAAATCATGTTAATCTCATGTTTTTGTTCAGGGAAGGATCCGTGCCTGTTACATATCACTACCAACTTATCGTAAACCTCACAGATTTAGGAACTAGAAAATAGGGGCTCTCGGAAGGGGGGTAGATCGCTGAGAGAGCTTGCCCCAGGCCCCGACTTAATTGGGGTCTTGCTATTTATTTAAGATTGAAATCAAATAAAAGTACATTACTTCCAATTCAATAACGGCTACAAATTATTTATTATGCACGGATAAATGAATTCTCTTTATGTGGTGGGGAGGAGAGCATTTGTTTGAAATAAGCAACTCTCGTGGATCTATTGCGCCATTCTCCCTGGGTGCCCCTGTTAGGAAGGGAACACTGCGGTACGCGAGTGCTAGATCAATGCGCAAATTCGGTGCAGCGCCATTCGACCGCAGCGCCAAAACAACCAAAAGAAAGTCAGTCGGACAGCGAATTAATTTTCAGAGCGCCCAATTCGTTTAATTCGGCGGAAGGGGGCTTCCTGCTGCGGCGGCCTGAAGCTGGCTGCCAGGCGCGCCCGACCCTGGCGACAGAGCGTAGCCTCCACGGGCACTTCATTTTCCCAGTCGTTTTCCTCGTTCCCTCATAACCTCGGCGTGGGCATCTTTTGTATTCCGCCATTGTCTGCCTGTGGCGGCGTGACTCCGCGACCCGAGGCGTCCGCGCTGCTGGGGACACGTGGGAGGAGGGGGGGAGGGGAGGGGGGCTGAGACGTCGCGGGAACCGGCGTTACGCTTGCGGGGAGCCCCATCCGTGAGGCCTTTGATAAACTGCTTCACTCTCAGCACCAATGGCTGGTCGAGAGTGCGTTCGAGTCTGTTGCTGCTGGAAAGCTTTTATCTATGCACTCGATTTTCGGACGGGGTTATTAGGTAGTTACTGGGTCAAGTAAAGGACTATGCATATGTTATCATTTATTTAAATGTTTCTATTGATATTTTTATGTAGGCACTGATAGTGCACAAGAAATGTGACATTTCAGAAGCAGTTATATTAAGGAGAGCGAATTTAATCCGAGTGGCTCTGTTTATGTTACGACCGAAGACAGCATTTCACACTATATACCAGCCGTCTTAGGAAATATATGAATTTTTAACTAATAAAAATATATTTCCCGCCTGGGGCTTTTCTCCACTGGTGGAAGACAAACTGGTTGAGGAAAACTCCTTTAGCCGACGTGTAGGTCGGCGCCTGACCTCACCATCCAGCGGAACGTGGCCATCTCTCGGGAAGAAAACATGCATCATACATACGGGACTAATGACCTTAGTAGTTGACGCGCCCGTAAACACTAAATAATGAATAAAAATTGATGGACGTGAGTGGAGAATCCCAGTTCCGATGGCCCGGCGTCGTTGGAGCGTCGCCCTGGAAAACTGCGAGCGCCGAGAGAGGCTGGGCTATACTTGATTTTTGAAAGACATTTTTATCGATGTCACTATACTTCGATGGTTTAAGAGGCCGATTGCATTAGGTCATTGTTACACCTCCAGGCTTATATAATGAATCTTTTTAACAGTGGGAAGCACGTTTATGAGGCCGCGAGTCTCGTCGAGAAGGACGTTGGCGAATTAAGTAAAAAATATGCATTATATAAGGCAGAATGTGTAACAAGTGCCGAATGTCATCGGCCACATAAAAAGGTATAATGATGCCAAATATTAGCAGAACATCGATACATCGATACTCTGATACATCGCCAAAAGAATGTTGATGAAAACATGAATATCACAATTGTCTAGTTAACAATTGAGACATCAAGTGGGAGAGGGAGCCAACTCACAAAATTGAAAATTTCCATAAATGGACGTATTCGATTACGAACAAATTAAATATGTCAATAAATCGATGTTTTGAATTTTGTGGGTTAGCTCCCTCTCTCTCTCTGGAAGTCTCAACTTTCTAGACGAGGTCCATAATTAGTAGCAAATTTCACATGGCCGGTGTGCATGGTACCCTCTCCCCGTGTAGCACCGCTGTTTCTGCCATCCGCAGGCTGCGCGGAAGGGGCTGGCACAGCGAGTGCGCAATGGCCGGCTATGGAGGTCGCCCGGATCAGGAATTGGTGTCCAGCATCGACTGCCGGTTTAATGAAGCCGCGTGCCGTGGTCAATGTCGAGGATCGTCGACGGGGTGGGGAGCGGATGTGGGCGGGGTCACGCGTTGCTCTGATCTTGCACTGGTTGTGGTAGCTGGCAGTGAGAGAACCGACGAGAGTGAGGGAGAGTAAGAGAGGTACATATTTGGGGAAAGAGAGAGAGAAGTAGTTCGTTGAATAAATTCATATATTCATATATGTTTTCATTAATTTGGAAGTACCTTTCATGAATATCAAGTCACTAAAGGCGTTAAAATTAAAGTGTCTGAATAGACGAGAAAAATAAAATCAAGCGCAAAATGTGTAGCTTCTAGAAATTTGCATGAAAAAGAGATAAATCCAGGTCGACGTATTCTGCCCATACGGGTGTGAATCCGTTGTGAAAAATAAGAATCGATGATATGCGTTGAACTTTATTTTATTGTGCTGTTAATGCTTCTGAAGGGGTTGAAGGGTATGAAGGGGTTGTCACGATACGCAATGGTGACTAAAAATGGCATTTAGAAATTATCGTATGTTATTAACTAATTCAGATGTATCACTTCATTTTCCTTTTTTCCCCTTTTACAGGCATTACTGCTTAAATTATCTAGAGCCATAGTGCAAGAGCATTATCATACATATGCTTTCGTTAAGCAAATGAAAAGTCGCAACTGTGAACACGTAATAAGAAATCTTATCTTTAAAGAACACGTAATGAGAAATCTCTTTCTTATTTTTGTCTTAGCCCGCGCAGCCGCAAGGCCCCTCCACTGGCGGACGCGTGTTCTCACAGAATGCGCGAAACGTACTCCCCCGGCTCCTACGTGCGCAATGGGGTTCATTGATGAGCGTTTTCGGGCGCGGCAACTGACGTTATTAGTCCCGTAACAGTAGTGCATCTTTTTCATGAGGGTGTCGGTGATATTCCCCCACTGGATGGTCGGACCCGGCACCGACCTAGTCGACAACTTGCGGTATTTCCCCAACCAGGTGTCTCTCACCAGCGGGGCACCGCCCCAGCCGGGACAAGCTCAATGCTCCCGTCCGGTCTCCCGTCAGGTGGTGTGGTGTAATGAATGAGAGCCTGTGTGTATGAGTGAGGATATTATAGAGAAGACGAAGAAAAGATCGCTTGCGTTCCGTGGCCTGTTTGTTAGGGCACTGTTCCAGCATTCGCCCGGTGTTGATCGAAGAAACCAAAGAAAACTACCGATCATGGCAGCTGGCATATCAAATTGTCCTATAAAAAGCGTCTGAATTCGACCTAGCTGACAAGCTAGGTCGAAAATCCTGCCACTGTCGGGACTCGAACCCTAGGATGTGCCGGTCAGAGGCACTGCAGGCTTTTCACTTCGTTTAATTGTACATTCTAAATATAAAGGGAAATGGGATGCTCTGCTTTCAACTTATTTTATGTCTCAATCTGCCATTAACCTTGTTCAGAACAATCGCGAATTAGCCCTGAATGAAACAAGAATAATAATGTGGAAGAACAGAAAGAGTAAGAACGAACTTTGTTGATTTCGAAAATACAACTAGCATTGACTTTTAGACATATGTTTCAGACATTATTGTTCTCAGAAACTTCAATGTATTCTTCTACTTCTGATACGAATAGTATTTTTCCAACACGTTTTTCAGAGTGTACATGGGTCGAAGTGCAAAGAAGGTTCGAAGTATTTTTCAACCTACGAGGTATGGCCCTCGAGAGCAAAAGAATGACGCAGAAGTATATAGCACCTGGCTTCCTGTGGCACCGTTCCAAATAGAAAAAAAGAGCGCGTGCGCATAAATGAAATTTATAGACGGCCGCATTGACTCTGTTTGTCCCAACAGGTTATCCTTCGCTCGGTTCCGAGAAGGTCCGGGAGGCTGCGAGTTCGAGTCCGCGTAGCTTCTTCGAGTATTGCCTCTTTTCTCCAGGCGCCGCATCCGCAATCTGACTCCAAGGCCATTTCTAGGCTCAGTTTTCCTCAAGTCTTCCTTTTCTCTTTATGTGAGAGTTACATTTGTAATTTACCATGTACTACGTTTATTCTGGCGACAATCAAGTGATCCGCCTTGGGTATCTGGAAGACACTGCTTCGAAAAGCAGGGTCACGTGATGAATTGCAGCCTGCTAGAAGCTAGCTTTCCTCCTGCGATTTGGAGAATGCCATTTACTTCTTCCCGACACCTTTAACGTTCTTCCTCGTTACTTATGTTGAAAGTAACTTAAAAGTATTCGTAGAAAGAAGATATCGTTGTGTTTGGATCGGGCTGCAAGTAATGTCGAAAGTACTAATTTATCAACACGTTTCTTTATACTGATTACATTCCAGGCAAGTTGTAGATATGATTAGTTTTATTAGAAGATATCAGGTCTTTTGCGTTTTCAGAAGAGACTAGATAGTTTTTATCAATATATTCCAAAATTTGAAACAAATTTTCTGAAATTGAATTTAATGTAAAATTAGACTAAAATTATAATAAATTCGACCGTTAATTTGATCAGAGAACGCGAAAAATGAAGAAACAGATTAAATGAAATAAAAATAAAAAAAGCAAGTTGGAGAAATGCAGGAAAACAAAAATTAAGCATAATTAAAACATGAAGAAAACTTCAAAAACTGAATAAATCGTCTTCAAATGTCCTTTCTCACAAAAAAAATAATATTTTTCAAACTTCAATCGTTCAGTTCATGTAATCGTATTCACTCGCCTTTGCGTTTTAGAAAGCATACTGTATACACTCCCTGAGAAAGAAAACGGCAAAATCATTGACGGACAAGCGATGAAATATTTCAACACTGAAACAAACCAATTCTTATTGGTGGGGGCATTTTTTATTATCAAATTTTATTTGCAATTTATTTGCGACCAAACGTAGCAAAAGTGCATAAATTTGTATATACTAGAACTTGGGAGAAGTAAAGTTCATTATCCGTATTCCGCTAATATTACAATTTTAGTAGTTAACAAGCTATACTAAATATATTTAATGTATATACAATAATAAATACTTAGAACACAAAATTTCTTAAATAAACAATCTACAATCGATATCCAAAGTCAAAAGTATGATGTCGTTGAAGTCGTCTGGAGGTGTCACTATTGTCTAGTAAGTTGATGGCTAGAATATTGAGATGGTTATGTAGTCGTTGCAAGTTTTTTTCGCACTGGTCTTGACTGATTTCTTTTTTTTATCGATAGGATGTTTAAGTGTGTGTATTGTTGCGTTCGTTACGTACCATGGGGCATTACAAATTTGCGTAAGACCATTGACTGGAAGCGTTGTTATATTTCAATGTTGGAATTTGGAGCTGTTCTGGTGGGGGCTTGCATTGAAATATCAGAACAACACTTCGCTAACAGCCTTCGAAAGAAATCCCTGTGTGCAGTTCTCTTTCGCCTGCTTTCTGCTCACAGCTAACATGAGCGACGCGGCCGCCTCCGCTGACGACGCTTCTCCGCAGGAAAGTTCAAGGTGTCTGCGTGGGCGGCTGCCCCCGTCCCCACCCCCACTCCCACTCCCACTCCCGCCCGCCCACGCCTCGCCGCTGCTACCTTGTCTCCTTTGGCGGCGGTGCTCGTTGCTGAAGCAATATCTGCCTGGGGAGAAGAGACCTATACTGCGATTTTTCCAACTCTGCCCCTGGCAGGTATCAGCTGTTGAAAGTTTCATCCAATCGGGAGCTTGAACGTCATCTTACTGACGTTACTGCGAGGCGCGCTGCTATCCATACTGCATTACATTTTCTATCCCAGTGGTGATCAAAGTGGAAGGCCTCAAGAGCTACAACTAAAACCTTTTAAAATTATTCCGGGCCATCTTTACATTACTCGAGTGATCTACACCTGACGTCTCCATATTGTTGATCTCGGCAGTTCGCCCGTGTGCTCTGAAACGGGGGGAAGGGGGATGGAACCATACGTGATATCAGGCCATACTGCGCAGTACGCAAGTTAACACATAGGAATTATTTTAAATTTTTGAATTTGCTAGAAAAAAATCTAAACTAAACGTATTTTGACATTAAGAGGATGTTGGCCCTGACACAGCGCAAGCGCCAGGTGGGCAATCTTTTCGCCCGACATAGATGCAAGGGACTTGACGAATAACCATTCGCGGACCACAATAAAAGGTACCGCAGGCCGCCAGTTGGACAACCGTGGTTTATCTGGTGCTTGTAACATGTCGAGAAGGAATGGACCGGATCACAGCACAAAAGGAACAAGTGACGTTGCAGCCCTCTTGTGTTAAAAAATATAAATTATATTTCATGCCAATTATTGCATCTTGCATTACAATGTTGAACGATATCAGATCATTAAATTGTCACGAAAGTATTGTTTAAATTTATAGCTTAACCGTTTAGAGTCTGCCTATATTACATAAGGTTGCTGACTCAGATACCAGTGGAATCTACTATTTGAATTTCGTACTAACCCGTCTTCAATTTCTTATTCTACCGACTGCAAACTTGAAGTGATGAACTAATACTACATAGCGACAGACAGAAAAATATAGAGCGGAATTATTTTGTATTTGAGGAAGGTTGGCCCTCTCACCCACCCCTTAGCTGCGTCTTTGCACTGGAAGATGGGGTCGTGGTGTAATGGATCGCGTTATCGTCCGGGGAGAACTTAGGTGATTTGCCTCATCCCTCTTCGTTGAGATGCTCGCTGTATTGTTTGTTGCTGAAGCCTGACGAGATATCTCAAGACAGTTTTATGGACCGTAGAATGAAATCCTTTTTATTCAGTACAAACTAAGACATACTTGTAGTGTATCTTCTTAGCTTGTAGATATCGTCGTTCATGAAGGCCAAAAACGTTTTTCGAAATCAATCAATATTATTTGAAGTTGTGAAGTTTGTCTACTCAATATATTTTTATAAAAGATACAATAGGGTTTCTTTTACATACACTTTAATGTGTAATACTGCTTGAAAGAAAAAAAAAACATTCCGAAGATACATGTTTCCTGTACATTTTCATTGTTGCGTGACGTGAGTATAAACAAAATTATAGGTAGCGTGTTTCCATCGGGCAGAACATTATGAAAAATATAAGTACATAATACTGTAAATACAAAATTTTTATCCAAACCTGACGTTATGGATAAGAACATCTTCCAGGCATACATTTGACTTGCGTTAACACTTCATAAAAGACTACTAATTAATACCGTCTGCGTATAATACTTACACAGATAAAGCAGGACTTTGACTACATTTAAGAAGGGAAGGAAGGGCTTCTTACTCACTGCTTGCAATTGCTCGCCAGAAATAAAACAATTGCAGGTACGTGTTCCTTTTAACAATTACAGGTACGTTGTACGATTTTTCAGCGCAAACGAGGAAAGTTGGAGACTTGGTACGTTGATTATGATAAATTATCACTCATTTTCCTTAACGTAGATGAAATAAAACTAATGAGCACTTGGTTTTTTGTCTTGTAATACCCGCTTTTTAAGTTTTCGCTAGAATTTCACTTTTTAGTGTTGGTGAGGTTTATGGTTTAAAGTTAAAAAACTCTTCGTCAATATTGATAATCCTTTGGCTCCACATGGCTTGACAAAGCTGTTAATATAATATATGGTTACCAATCGCGAGTTAGTAACCATTATAAATGAGGTGTGTTGCAGCAAAGATAACTATTGTTTAGAAGAAAGGGAGGCTTATAGGGAATGGAGAAAATTTAATTGACAACCAGTGTATGATCTCTTTTACATTAATCTCATTAGTATTAACCAAAAGTCGACATTTTAAGAAGAATTTCATTTACGATGCAAATTTAAATTTAATATTTTTTAATCCCGATTGTGTTAATTTTTAAATTAAATATTAATTTCAGCGCGTGTTGTAAGTGTGTGTGAAAGATGTACATCATCTCTCTCCCGCTTTTGCTCTCTTAGTGAGGGACAAGAAGTTTTTGAATGACCTATTTATTTTGTGTTAAATTATCAGAAGTAGTCTGGCGGAAGGGCAAACTCAAGAGCCTGAGCCTAAATACCAATTAATTAATTAATTAATTAATTAATTTGTTATTTTGATGTACTGTTCTTGTGCATGGTTGCCTTACATTCATATGTTCAAGTTTAGGATGTATAATAAAGTGAAGGAGAGTGATTGTTTGCACACATATTTTCGAAAACATTTTCTATCATTTGTCTGGAGACACATAAAAGTTAATCATGTTTGTGACTCTTGCCTTCACTCCCAGAAATGTCTAACATCCCTGAGTACTTAAGAAATCCAACAAATAAGTCATATCAAAAGTAAGATTGTAAATGCACTTGGGTCACCTGACCATTTTATTGATCATTTTACGACTCAAAGCAAGACAATGACTTATTTTCGTCAGATAGCGTTGTTTGAAAGCTTGCACGCTTTTAAATTATGAGAGTCATTCCTGAACAATTTTACAAGGAACAATCCAGGTTACTATGCTGCAAGTTTCCGATAAAATGCATTGCTCATAATTTAGTTAGGGATGGATAATACGAAAGCGACATTGTGTCATTCCTTTCAAACATTTTTACTGATAGCATTTGAAACGAAATAGTGGCTAGTTGAGCCGCAAATTTTTCTCCCGAACATTGAAGGATGCTCTAAAGTAATAAATAAGAAAACTAAACGTTTCTTATTAATCGAGAAAAGTGTTTTAATTATAGGTCTAGTATTTAGATTTTCAATTTGTATTGTTTATGGAGATTTGATTTATACTTACCAATATTTTCTAACACCTCTGTGAGTTATTTATTACTAACAATGAAAGTATACATGTGATTTCAATGGAGCGTTGGAATGAATGTCATTAAAATTATTACTTGATAATATTTAAACGAAATAAAAATTTAAATTACTTCTACGTTCTGAAATTTTATTATTTGACAGATAGCGATGCATCAGACGTATTAAGCTTGAGACTAATTGCACAACTTATTCGAAAGAATGTGTAAATACGGAAGTATTTGTAATAATAAGTAACTGTATCATCATTATTTCTTATATAACAAAACTCATCATAATACTAGTTATACCTCAAATACTATTTTTTAAGGAAAGATGTGGATGCAGATGATTGAACCAACATCAGCGAATCCTGAAACTGATAGACAACTTCATCGATCAGGGATGCCCGAATCTAATGAAACAAAACCTACTCAGATTGCTCTTTTCCCCGTATGTCACCTCCAGCTTTTTGACGAGGAATAAATAAACAAAGCACATGCATGTATTCGGTGCCAATTAAATATTTTAAATATCGCAAAAATGCGTGGGGAAATGTATTAGCAATCCCGTTCTCTTGTAAATTCATCGTGAAAAAGACTTCGTATGCTGTGGCACGTGCCGAGCTTCAAATTACGTTGCCAACTGTCTGGTGTTCTCGAGCCAAGGGTGAGGCTTCGCAACTGAGGTTGCGTCGCCTAAGCACCAACAGGAGGAGGCAGCCGATTCGAGGAATCGAGATTTCCTGAAGGGGAGATAAGAGAGGCTTGTTTATAATTTTAAGCGACAAGAGAGTTTCCTTGATAATACTGTATATTGCACTGTTTTACCATGACTCACCTGTGTCGCTGACTACATCGTTATTGCGTCTGTTCTAAGAACTTTACGCTCAGGTCGTGTGTGAGTGTGTGGGTGGTGGGGAAATTGCGTTGGTGGGAAGGTTTAGTAACTTCTCCTAGTGAGTCAAAACGAACCTGCGATTTTCAATTAGAGATTTGTTTGTACACTCATGCCACTGATTATAATTTTTCGTCTAATTGGAGGTTGAATTGTAGGAATAGATAAGAAAATAGCGTAAAGAATAAGACAAAAAAATCTTATTGGGATGAAAAAACCTAATTCAATAATAAATTAAAATTTCGGATATGTTTCATTATTTCTTCATAGAAATTTACGTTTAAAAAATAATTTCTTACAACTGTAAAAATTGCGAATTTGGAAGATTTATCGTAGGACGTTGTTTTTACTACGAGCAGCAATTACAGATGTTTGTATTACGTTTCGCGCATAATATTTGCATTCCGAGATGTTAACCGGTTTTCTCCGGAGTATTATACTCGTATGTTTATTTCTGAATACTACAGAAAACGCACCGGTGGGTTGTAAAATAGAACAGTATTTCTGTAGATGATTTTCTCTCTTTGGCGTCTGAGCTGGCAGGGAGGCGGGTTTCAGAAACAACTCAAGCTAACTCATCATTTTTCATTTGTCATCTGAATGTTGTTTTTCAGATACGCGGTGTTCTTCTGCTTAGCAAGACAATTTTTCAGGAACATCGTTTAATTTTTTAGTTATTTTTCTAAAAAGAGAAGGTATTCTTACGTAACCGATACGTGGGCGTTGACATTCTGATTCTCGGGGACATTCGGGTTCTGATACTCGGGGATCAGTCCCATCAAATTGCAGTAGATGCATTTGGTATCTTCTTAAAATTCCCGCTACATCAACACCGGCTGTTGCCTAGGTGCACCGCGCTCTCTAGTGCTTAGCGAGAAGAAAACTATCAAAAACCAAGAAGGAAGTATATGTTCACATATAAATATGTGCTTGTCGGAATGTGATTTTTAGTTTATGGGTTGCGTTCGTGTTGTGGACCAACTTACGTCGAATTTAATATCTTGGATCATCTTTTTTTATTCCAGGAAACTAAGAATATTGCATTTTTATATGTTTAAAGAACATTTACTTCATTACCATGAGGTCAAATGACAGATGTTTGTCAGCTAGCTCGTTGAATTATTTACGTCTCTATATTTTGAAGCAAGTCATAGAATGTTGTTCTGTTACGATATTTTTTTATGAATATAAGCCCTATTACTAATTCATTTTTAAGTTTATTTGTGAACAGGAACAGCTTTTGAAGAGGGGCACTTTCATTAAATTAAAAATTATTTTATATCGAAATATTTACTTAGAATGAGTCGAACGTATTTGTGAAGATATCAATCATAGTTTGAAATTATATTCAAGAAATATGTGCCCCAACTCTATATTGTTCTGATGGGAAAGCCTCCTATCTAATGTTAACAGGTAAAACAGGTTAAAGCAACTAAAATAATAGGTAATGAATATTGTTTAACTATATGATAAAGTTTATTTCTCATTATACAACAATTTGTAGTGTCGCGTGAATGAATGTTTAATGTGTTTGCTGTAGCATGGAACCATTTTGTTCTTTTATTGATGTAAATTGCTCTAAAATAATTTCTTTAAATTCATTTTCTTAAATGCATTTTTATATTAAGAGGCCCATTATCTCAGGCGACTGATGTATGCAAAATTTTCTGACGCTAATTGTAAGGTATGAAGGGAGTTTTATTGATCATCATTGCAACCTGTTGCGGTAACGTTCTCATGAGCTGAATTTTCCCCTGTTCCTGCCGTTGTGTAACATACATTTTTCGTTAAATTTAGACTTCATTAAAGTAAATCCTTCAGTATGTACGCTATAAGAACTATGTCGGTGATCTTGGGTGCCATTAAATTACACTATCACATCCCGGGGTATATTATTCATTCCATCGACAAGACTGATGACCATAGCAGTCGACCTGGCCGGAAACATCAATCAATCAATCACCGAAGAGAAAGTATAAGAAGAAAGCACGTCTAGTTTAGATATTTTCAATGAGTCTCTTTACGTGAGCGAAATAAAAAAAAACATATTTACGATATGAAGAACATGAAGACTACTTTGAAAGCAAGTGTACTGTAATTTCAAATCTCCCACGTATTTTCCCTTAATGTTCGTGGAACTTTCGGAAATATGTTAATTTACCACGCTTTATGGCGACATATTGACACTGCATTACTAGACATTACCTTAGTAAACCTCATAATGGCTATCGGTCACGGTTATTGTGGTATATCCACTTTCATCAGCACTTCTTTCTTAAGACTTGGCGGAGGAAGTAATTATATTTCTGGAGGACGGAATATGTAAATGAGTGGTGATGGTACAATCTGTTGGGAGGAAGGTGAGGGTTACAGTTCCGTGAGGGTTTTCTCCTTGAGTGTGTGGCGTAAAGCTGTCTAGGTTAGCGTAATCGTCTTTGTTTCTGTGCTTTTAGTTCAGCTCTTCCAATGATAAATTTGATATAGCGTTATGAACTACAGAGAAGGATAAATGGCATATTAAGACAAACTTATTCACTATCGCCTAAAATATCACCTAAAATAAATTTCAATGTAACATACACTATTAGGAATAGAATTGTCGTGTAATGAGATTGCTCAAGTTTAAAATTAAAAAGACTTTCAGAATTTTTTTAAATTCCAATGTCGAGGAAACTAGGAAGCTTGAAAATGAAAGTGAAAGTTTGCGCTAGCCTTCTTAATTTTTTCTGCTTTCAAATTTTTACCAGTGCTAAACGAACCAAGGAATATAAGTAAAAGATGTAGCCGTTTTAATTCTCTGGTAAGGAAAGCTATTTTAGAGTGTAATGTTTCATGCAGCTCTGAAGTGCGCAAGAGCTTGAACTCTCTTCAGGGAAACGGATGATGATTCATGTAGCTTTCTGGGAATCGGCACTTAGGAGCTGACTGATCCTAAGTGCGCTTCAGTATAAAGTGAACAAAATTAAAAAGTCATGTAAGCACATAATGCTCCTTAAATTGACGTAAGAACAAACCCCTCGCCAAAAAAATTGTCGGATGTAACTTTTTTTTGTAAATCAAAATGATGTCAAGAAAATTTAAAATGTGTCCATGATTTGAGGACCTTGACTGTCTTAGCGTTTTTACTTTGACATATGTTTACCCTTGGAATATCCCATTGCATGCATTTTCCGTTACTATAGACCGGTTTCAGTGCGATTATTCAATGAAGGAATATCCCTGTTGGTACGAAATAGTTCTTGTGTATTTCCCAGAAGAAGTGACGCTCCAAGTAAGAACATAAAAACGAATATAAAGTATTAGAAGCATATGTAAGTTATATATTCAATGATTTTGCGTGTATATTATATTTTCTAATACCTTTATGTTGTATGTGTCATTTTTTAAAGAAGTTCATGTGTAAAAGTTTGTGGAACCTTAATGTTTGGCTTAAAAGGTTTGTGAATTGAGATGATCGTAATATTTTGAGGGTTATTAATCTCATGTAATCACTCCTTCTTGAAAGATTTCGCTAGCTAATTAATGTTTTTGATGAAACCTTTCCTCTTGAATTTTCTCTGTGGAATAATCAAAATCAAATCTTATTGATATTTAGATCTCTGTCTAGAACGCGACTAATTTTGTATTGTGTTTCTAATTTTAAACGGCTCGTAGTTTTATTTCAGGGACGAAGGACGTGTCTTACTGAACAGAGGTGTTGACAAACTAATTGTAAAGCAATCTTTTTGTTGTCATTTAAGTTGTATAACTCGTCAACCTTCCAGGTTTGTTTTTTCTCCTCTGATCTGTGTAGCTCAGCATGTTGTGAAGTTCTTTAAAAGAAAATGAGGTGTGAAAGCATTCTAATTATCACAAGCTGGCTTTAACAATTCACTAAATGTGTATTATGCGTTGTCGACAGTTTTGAAAACGTATAAGTTTATGTTCGTAGAAATATTTATTGTAGCTGCTATAAATCCAAGAAATGAAAGTTTAAGAAAATATCTGAAATGATATTACCTATAATTAGCAAGAACCGTGCAGTTAACCTCCGAGAAATATTGGCGTTTTGGTAGAATGCCTCAATATCGGTTAAAACAAAGTTCATTATTCGATGTGAGTTCGGATTGTTAAAATCAACTGAAGTGCAACACATGATGGTGGTTGTAAAAGGTAAATTGTGTACAGGGCAAATAATTACTGTGTTCTTTCTCGCGAATTAAAATTGAACTTCATTTCAATGATAATTGTATCGCAACTGAGGATTTCTGTTGCTGCGGCAACCACACAGCATAGAACTAAGGTTGCGATTTTTTAGCCAATGGAACCCATTCCAATGTACACGCTCTTACATAATGAGGCTTGACGATTTCCTTGTGCTATTGTGATAAAAAAGACTGACAAATCATGACATATTTTATACCAGGAAGAGGTAATATTTTGACGAGTGTTCACGTGATGATTTTTATTACTTTCAAATGACTCAAATCTCCTCTTAATTATCTTAAAAACTCACAAGTACATTTTCATGTAATTTAAAATGTATTTGATTTTAACTTATAATAATTGCTCTTAATTAATACGTGTACAATAAAGTTATCACAATAAAGAAATATTAAAGTCATGTTAGCTGTGGGCTTTTAAATATGAATTAAATTGAAATATCTCTGCAATTTCCAAACGTTGTAGCTAGTTTGCACAACATAAATTTAAAAGACCGATAAACCGCGAATTTCAACTGGGGTATATTCATATCCTGTTTCTTATTTCAAGTAAAATATAATAACTGTTGGTTTATATTACTGGCTAAGGTATTTACGTCAGACTCCTATCATGTTTTCAATATATACTATAATATCAAATGGATTTCGTACAGTTGATGCTACAATGTTCATGACGAAAAGTAGTAATATGCGGATTAATAGGCCCGTAAATCTGTAGAAATAGGCAGGTAAAATAGGCTTTTAGAAATGTAAAAGAGGCATTTAAGGAGACACTACATACTATTTTTAGGTAGAGGCCCTACATCCTTATTTAGGTTCCTTTGTAGAAAGTTTCTGAAGTAAAGAAAATGTAGTTAATTTCATGGAATGTTTGCTTTCATTGTTCTGCTAAATCCTCGTAAAAACCCTTTCTTTCTTTGTTGGGTAATTCGGACAAAAAAGGCTGAAACGCAGTAGCTACCTTTTTGCTTTTCATTGAATGCAAGCTCATATTATAATGCTGCACCTAATGATCTTTTTTATCACATTTTATTTACACATAAGTGAAAATAATGTAAAATTGCACCAC
The DNA here is from genome assembly GCA_017312745.1 of Gryllus bimaculatus. Taxonomy (NCBI): domain Eukaryota; kingdom Metazoa; phylum Arthropoda; class Insecta; order Orthoptera; family Gryllidae; genus Gryllus; species Gryllus bimaculatus. Next base: position 6,012,301 of record BOPP01000075.1, read on the forward strand.
AAATGTGGCGTTACAACAACACGTACTTTTGCATTATATCTAACTTTTATTGGTGGAAAAAATTGAAGCAAACATTTGGAGTGGTCTTTGAGAATTTTTATAATGTGCATGAAATGTAAGCAGAAATGTCGCAATACCACTTGCTTTAAAAAATATTTATGAACTTTTTTAAAGATCTAATTTTTTAAAACGTTCAAGACAAAAACTCTGTATTCAATACTGTAGTTTTTAAATGTTAACTTAATGGAATTTTCGCAAATACGATGTTCGCGAAAAATGGAATCGGCACCAATTTTTATATCATCTTTTGATACATACGAGGAGAAAATTTTAAGAAAAAATTTCGAGCCTTAATGAGTAAAAAACTGTTTAAATTTCGAAGTAAAGAAAAACTTAGCTACCACCAGCAATTTTACACGCGTTTCGTAATACGAAATACCCGCACTGTGATGGCAATAAAACTAAACATAGATTTATCGATAGTTGTTCGATATCTCTGTGATATACAGGACAAAAAATAAATATCGTATATTTAAAAAAATTGAAGATAATTGCGTTTTGATGAGTAAATACGAGAATAAGCAACATTTAGGTATTTCATCGCAAAATAAATATTTATTAGTGAAACGCTTTTAAAGGCACTCTAAAGTTAGCATATAATACTCTTAAAGCCTCAAAGTGAATAAATAACGTAGAATATGGCGTTTTTCATTAAAGGAAAAAGTAGGGAAATAGGCAAAATTCCGCAGCTTATTCGTTAGTGTACAAAGAAGGAAGTTTAAGTATTGAAGTAAGATATTGAACGCCTTTAAATCTCTTCATGGGTCATTTCATAAATTCCACTTCAGCGTGCAAGATGGCGCCCGTGCCTTAGATTCCTATAATAAAGGTTGTCGATCAGGTCGTCATTCGTTTGTTTGTGAATATTTTCGTCGAGCGGCCGCCGCCTGTCGCCCACCCTCCAGAGCAGCGAGGGGAGGTCGGACGCCCCCTCCCCGGCGCGGGTGTCGCCGGAGGGTTCCTGCTAAGTTTGCTGCGCTATAGATAGCAGCCCTTTCTGATTTCCCGTACAGCCTAAAATCCGGGAAGTCAAGGCCACAACTGTTGCCTCGCCCGCGCCTCTGAACGGGCGGCCGTAGGCTTCCAGTCCCGACGGTGGCGGATATTGGACACTTGGTGGATAGCTAGGTCCATGGCCCGGAGAAGAATTAAATTGATTGATTAATTAGTGAATCTGGTAGCGTCAACTGCTAAGGTCGTTAGTCCCATATGAGAAGTGCGTTTCATTGCGAGAGGTGGCGTTGAATCCCCCCGCCGTCAGCTAGCGGGGTTTCCATAACCAAGTATCTCCCACCAGCGGGGCACCCCCCTCCCCCAGCCCGGTCAAGCTCTAAGATCCCGACCGGCCTCCCGGCACGTGTGGTAGTGTAGTGCGTATTAGTGCAATGTGTGTGTAAGTGGGGAGGATAGGGCTGGAAAGAGAACGGAACGATCGTGCACGGTCCCGTGGCCTGTTTGTTAGGGTGCTGTTCCGGCATTCGTACCAGGCGATTACCGGAGCAGTACCCTAACAAACGGGCCACGAACAGCGCGATCTTTCCTGCTATTCCTTGTCCTATTCTCACCCCTTACTTACACACCACTTACTCTTACATGCACTACACTACCACACATGCCGGGAGACCGCTTGAGATGTACAGCTTGTCCCGGGTGGGGCGGTGTCCCACTGGTAGGAGAATCCTGGTTGTGGAAACCCCGCCATCTGACGTTAAGTCGGCGCCGGATATCGCCATCCAGTGGGGGAAGACCACCACCGCCTTCCGAGCAAAAACATGCAGTACGCTTAAGGGATTAAGGTCGCTGAACGTTGACGCGCCCGGAATCTCTAACAATCAATCAATCAATCCGGCATTCGCCTGGTGTTGATCCAAGAAATCACGGAAAACTACCGATCAAATCTTCCGGCATCTAGAATCTACCTGGCAATTTATGCACGTTCAGATTCGGTGCTTCCTTAAGAAGTGTTAAACCTTTGGGGGGAAAAACGCACGGAAATCGGTGTGGTGATGGACTAGAACGCAGAGATAATCTCAAGGAAATTGACTTGCTTACTACAAATTGTAAGTAGTGGTAGTCAGAGGGGGAGATACCATGTTCGCTAAGAAGGAACCAGAGAGAACATAAACAAATTATTGATATCACAACTAATAATGACACAGAAATGTTTCATTATGTTAATAATCAAGTTTAGCAACGTCTTGTAAACGTAAGACATGACTTATGTTGAAAATGGAGATCAGCGAAGAAACTAATGTCGTAAATAAATTAAAGGAAGACAGTTTGATTTAGAGCCCGGTAGCCAGCCGATGTACATGTCCATTGGATAGTGATCCCAAGGAGTGTTTGCGCCGTACGTAGAAACGGAGAGGTCGTGCCCTGGAGTCAAGTTTCGCACCGTCCCTGGTTGCCGATTTCGCAGGCGGCGAGCAGCTCAGCGCTCTGCCGACTTTGGCCTTCTGGGCGCAACGTAAGACAATGGAGTCGGAGGGGCCGCGCTCGTGTACCACGTCGGGCGATCGGCGGGGCGGGACGCGCCGTGACGCAACCGGGAATCGGCACAGCAGCAGCACGCCGCGGCGAAAGACGGGTCGAGCGATGGAATGCGGTAAAGCGTAGCAAAGGAGATGGTAAAAACGAAGCAAAGGAGATCGTAAAGACGGTGGCAAAGAAGATAGTAAAAGAGTGTGAAGGAAATGGTAAAGGTGGAGACGAGGGAGTAGTAAAGCTGAAAACGAAGAGATGGGAACACGAGGCGAACGGATGGTAAAGGGACACGGAAGGCAAAGACTGTGCAAAAGGCAAAGACTAGGCGAGGAGAAGAGTGACAAAGGCGGAGGCAAAGGCGAAGGCAGGTGACGAAGACAGCGGAGCGGAGGGTGTGGAAGCCGGGGTCCCGCGCGCGAGAGACGAGTGAGCGACGAGTGGCGGGGCGGCGGGCTGTTCGCCGGGCGAGCCGCCGATCGACGCCGAACAAGAAAAGGGAAAGCGCCCCCCGCGCATTCCGCCCCCCACCACCCCTCCAGCTGCCGTTTCCCCTCCGCCCCACGCGGCGATCTCTCCTTCGGAGGGCTTTTTCCAGCTCAAGACACACCCTCGAACCCCGTTCCACTGCCTGTCATTACGCCTCAACCAACTCCTCCAAACGAGTTTGCATTTGTACAGACTTGTCTCAGAGCAGCATTGGGTGTAAAGGGGGCCCTGAAGGAGGCCCTACTTGTTAAAAATGTAATGTTAGAGATTCTGCTTTAATGTTGAAAAGGCACAAAATGTTACTTCTGTACTCTGAACAAAGTACGAAAACGTTTCAGTATGGTGCAGGACGTTGGTTGAGGAACGTCGTTTCGGTACTGCATTTCGAGAGAAACAAATATGTTCTTTCGAAAATAATGAATTTAATTTTAGTATTCATTTCACATGAGAAGGGCATTTCATTTTAGTGTTAAATGGTTAACAAACACCCTTCCACCCGAACATCTGTCATTTTCCCTTCGCTCGCTGAGGATGCCGCACGCAACTGCCCGTTCGAACGAAGCCGTCGCTTCCTCACTCACCGACTCTTCCACAGCGAAACCGAACTGCAGCATTAGTCATCGTGGCACCCAGTGCTTTCCCCTCGCGAAGTACCCTCACACATCATCGGCAGACAGAACTTCCCTCTGCCTCCCTGGGCGAAGGCACGAATAGTAGGGGCACACAGAGTCCGAAATCAAACCTTGCAGGACCCTACGATCAATCGGCGAGGAATCGAAAGGGACAGCTAATAACATCACATCAGAAAGGGTGATACTCTTGAAGATCGACTTCCCAAGTACGAACACATTCAAGGAAATGTGTTTGTACTATTAGATAAGCAATCTAACATACATTATAAAAGCTCACCGCGTGGATATAGTCCTTGCTTTTGTTTATGCAGAGGTACACGGTGACAAAATAATTCAGAAGAAAGTGAAGCATTTGGTATGAAAAGGATTATTTTTTTTATTGATGTAAACATCGGGATAAATACGCTTTTTATATAACGTACAGTCAGCTGACTTGCTTCTGGACCACATCCTTGCGATCTGCGCAATGAAGCGTTACGGAACCGGAGAATTTACAACTGCGCCTCTGGAGAAATGCGGAGACCGGCTGATCTTTGTTTCTGAGTTTTAGTGCTCTCCAGTATGAATATGTAACTATTATTTATCCAAAGCGGTGTGGGGAGCACATTTGGTTACATTTAATTTGATTTATTTTCGTAAAAAACGTTAAAAACATTTTGGGGGGAAAGTGTAATAATAAGAGTATGCTGGAGGAAGAGCAACTAAGTCAGAAATGAAGATGTCTGATACGATTCAGTCATGGAACAGATTAAATCATCCTCCAGAACTAGTTATCGATATTAAGAAATTTATAATATAAAAATATGATAAATAAAATTTTACGGAAAATAATCCTTAGTTTTGCCAGCCGATGCTAGTTACACTCTGGATGTAGAGATAATCTTGAACTTTGTACAAATAACTAATGCAAAATTTCCGAAGGAAGTAGAGGGAGCTACGCTGCCTTACTTTTTGAATGAAGAATTTTTTTTCGATTGGATATATTTCTTTCACAAAGATGATGTCTCCTACTATTGTCGAATATCATATAACAGTTGATATTATAATGAAATAATTACGTAAAATTATAATACTAGTCGTCGGTCTACTAGGTAGTCGTTTTTGTGGCTTCCATTCAGCAGACAACTGATGATGATGGCTAAGCCATCGAAAGCTGCTCTTATAGTAAATACTATTGTTGGCAATGACAACGTTTATAATTATTTCATGAAAAATGCCAACGATAACGCACCACAACACCTATATATGATGTTATAATTACAATGTACATTATTCGGATGAATGTAGTGCATAACTTTAATTACTGAAGTGTAAATTCAGATCTCCCTTTCGTATTTTACTTGAACGTAAGCACAGCAAATGACTGACACAATCAAGAGCTCATCACGTCGAAGTCGTCAGCTATTCAGCGGACCGTCTGCAATGTAACAGACACGAAGGAAAAACGGTATGCAGTACATCCAGCCCGAAGGCGAAACTCTAAGCGGCTGCGGACAGAGGCTTGTCGGTACTCATTGCGCCTCGATCATCCGCGCCCAGCAGGCGATCTGCAGCTTTCGGAAAAAACATCACCTCCCCCCTCCCCCTCCCCCGCCAGTGCTGCTCCGCCGCGCGAACTTTCTCTGCGATCGCGTTGTACTACCGCGTGGATCGCTAATGAAGTCGATGGGAGAGATCTCGATGGGCCGGTGCAAAACAGACACCCGACACAAAGTCTCAGCCGTCATTAGCCCATTCTCTATTAGATCCTGTTTTAGCATAGATAACGGCCAAATTGATCACGTGAGCGCGAAAATAAAGAGAAAGACCAACGATAATAGAAAAGTGTAATAGAGACGTCGTTTGGAAGACCAGAAAGAACTAGCGTGTGGGAGACGGGAAAATCTAGAATAATGGATGTAATTGTATAATGCTCATTATTAAACATTTTAAAGAAAATCTACATACTTAAAACCCTGAGATTTTCGTTTTCGAAACTAGAGAATATTACTCCACCAAATTTTATTATTTTTGCTTTAAATGAACGGTAGTGGACTCTATATGAGTTATCATTTGCTCCTAATAACCAGTTTTATAACAGTAAAAACACTAAATTTTTATAATATCTTTAACTTAATATAATGAACGCTTGTCTGGTGTCATTTGTTCGTTACATCGCCTTCAAGACCTACTACAGTCTATGTACGAGATGTAACAGATTTATCGAAAGCAGTCAATGTTTCATGGCGAGTTTTTGTGAGTTCAGAGATTAATGCGCGTTTTTAAATGCTTACATTACTGGGCGTATGCAAACGCAATGTCCAGCAATGGTCTGGCATGTGTCTTCACTAAAAATGTTCAGTGATTATAATGATATATGATGCATTACGTTTTGAAGGTGCAGTGGATAGCAGGATTTCTTGCTATAGTCCACAGCATACTAAATGTACAGGTCAGGGTAAATGTAACAGAGGTATATAACATTTCAGAAACATGTTTATGGAACACTGTATTTACAGTGGCTAGTGACTGTATTGTTATAGAATTTACAAACCTCTCAATTCATTAATTTTGAAAAGCAACAACTGAACGAAATGAAAGATATTCATCAGGTTTTCAATTTTCAGTATTGGCATAAAATTATATAATTCTTTTGTGTTGTAACTTTTCTACTGTTCTGTTGTACTTTATTTTGTGCAATGTAATTGGCGGGTTCAGGTATAGAATTTAATTGTGATTATACTTCAAACGGGTAGGTACACTACATTAAATTCCTTATTCAATGGAATTTGGAAATTGAAATGTAACTTACGAGTTACCTTTTACTACTACAATTTACGCGATACTTTATTCTCATGGATATGCAAAAACTAACCTGAAAACGATGTATACTTTTGTGGATAAAATAGTTGAACTAAATTTACTTTATCATTATTAATTAATAACTAATAGTGTTGTGTCATTTCTAGTCATATTACGGTGAACGGGAATCACGGGTTACGAAATAAAATGTTTTAAATTAATTTTGTTTCCAGTTATTCAAAATATTTTGAAAAACAAGGTAATACATTCACAACCCGCCCTCTCTTGCACTCACTCACTCACATGCACATGCACGTACACGTAAACGTACACATACACATATACACACGTACATTAGCCACATTTTCCCAATCTCACCGAAAAATCTGAGAAAGCATTTGATACTTTCATATATGGGATGCTAGAGAATGCTCGTATGGGTTTTTGCATTTCTATTATCTTTAAGTTCCAGACTGACGAACCCCATGAAAAACAGGAACATTCAGAGAACTCCTAGCATTATGGAGATTGGAAGGGTTGCTTCCGCTAGTTCGATACTCAGTTAGGAAACTCAACGAGAAGAGTTTTTGTACATAAATTTTATTTTTTACTAATACGTTATTGCTTCTTATTGCCTTCGACACGAAGCTCGATATTCGGTGCATAACTTACATAGATCGAAAGGATCATGGTAACGAGGAAAATATGAAAACAATTGAATGTTCTCTTACGGAGGAAATTATGTAAGGGAATTATGGGAAGGAAATATAAAACAACAAACAGTCAAATTAACTAGTTATTTAGTAAATAAGTAAATATGAATAATTAAAATTATTTACAAAATGAATTCATGTATCACGGCGTTAAGTGGTTCCAATGATCTCGGGCGAAAAATGCCCTGGGGGTAAGGTCGTCGGGCTTTTTGTCGCCACCCGATCATTAGAAGCCTTATAACGCCCTTGGTGCGAAAATAACTCTTATTATCTCTTGCAAAATCATAAGTGAACAGTATCAATTCGCCATAGAACGTAAACCATTCTTCCCGCGAGAAGGAACGTGTGAATGTGGCGATGCATTTAATGGCGGAATGAATGGTACAGTAGTTTATTTTCTTAACCGCTTCGTAGACTGAATCGAAGGCACTCGTATGAATCGATGTATATTACATTGCTACCTCAGGAAGATAAATTGTTGAAAATCTTTGAAACATATTTTGTAAGTTCGTAACTTAAAACACAGCCCACGCGCTACTACGGAATTCCATTGATAATAGATGTCGAATGCGTCGTTAAGGCAAAGTGGTTCTGTATCGTAAATCACGTTTCTACAGTTGCAAGGCAACGTTCTTTCGAAGCACCGTTGCATTATACCAAGTACTGACACGACTTAAATTCAGCGTTCCCATGAGAATTCACGATCTCATTATGAATGTTGGAACGCACAAAATTTCGAATAATAATGAACCTCATTATTCCATTTATAATACACACGCACGTGCAAATCGAAGTTTTTGTATACTTACCGCAAACAGTTTTTATTCGTAGCATTTTTTAATTCTTTTTATTTTTTGGAGGCTTACGTCTACAGTTTTTAAAGGGCGCGTGCTGGTGATGATTATCTTGAAACTATGTAGAAGTATTTCCAATACCTGGTGGTGCTATGCCTTTGCATGTTATCCTCGCGTAATTCATTGGAGGCTTTGCGCGGGAAAGTGTAAAGACCTCTCCTACGATTCGAGGCGTGTGAATGTTTAGAACGCGAGATCTGAAAGACGCCGGCATGTTTTTCTCGGGTTGTGGGAAGGTTACCTGTTATACTGACTCCTCAGAAACACTGCAGAATATATTACGTAATACAAGCTGTATCTTGAAAGACTGGAATTGAAAGACTGAAGGCAGTCAACAAGATCTAACAGCTTTAGGCAGAGATTAATTGTGCGCATGACAACATTATAAACGAGTGATTTAAAGAATACTTCTCTCTCTTTTTTAATTAAATCTCCACCGATATCTATAACGATGATATGAATGTTGTGTTCATATTAATAATTGCTTCGTTTCAATGAAGTATTGTATGAAGGGATATTAAAGAGTTGTGGCCAGAAAATTAAATTTGAAATATATATGCTCCACTGATATCTGTGAATACAGTAAGCATTTCTGAGAAATTTGACCTTCACATTAAAGTCATTCTTTAAGATTCTCAAGTGACCTTTTGCAGTAATATAAATGTTTCACCCTTGGTTTTATATTTATAGACTTCGTAAAAGAGATGTATTACCCACGTATCTTTAAATTGCCTTCATATTTTTGTAGTGGCCATTTGTTTTTCGTTCAAAGGTGGCATTCCTTAATACGTATGGCAAGATTTGATGTATAAAAGCATGCGATTGAAAGTCACCTGATGGCTTGTTCGCTTATGTGAAGTGCATTGTTTAGGAATTGTTGTGGATAGTAGTTTGACTCTAATCAGAACTGCCTTTGAGGTATTTCGTTTTCTCTCCGAATATGCGCAACCCTATGTGATACTGCTGTGTGCATCAACAAATTTAATATGAATGTAGAGAGCGCCTGATATAGCTAGGGCAACTATTTTGGCTACAGCAGTGACGCTGACCCGAAGGTCCTAGGATTCGATTCCCGACGGAGGGAGGTGAATTTTCGACCCTAGTTAGGTAGGGAGGGCGATTTCAAACGCCGTGTGGAGAATGAATTACAACCATCGACATTTATTTTGATCGAGTTTTTAACCTATGCGCTGTTAAGCTTCACGAAAACGATCGCGATCAATCGAAAATGCTCGGCGGAGAAACTCTCAGCTTTTCCTCCTCGCGTGTCTTAATTGTCCATGTTTTAAAAAAAATGTAGTTATTTATTTAAGGTAGCTTTATAACATCTAGGTCACCAGCGATCCCTATCAAAATGCAATTGTATACAAAACAATACAGTATATATAATTATATCAAGAATATGTTAAGCTTAATTACGTTTTCTTAACATGTTATGTTTATTCTAACTAAAGTACTAATACAATATTCATAGCTAAATAAGGCTGTACAGTTTTGTAATTTCTGAGAATTTTACTACTTTGGGACACCCGTCTGTGGAACTGAGCCATGATTTAGGGTTCCTTCCATTTTCAGAAGTTTTCTTATATTATCTGCAGGCCGAGATCGCTAAGGGAGTAGTGCCGTGGCCATCTCGGACGGAAGAACCAAGTGTTCAAGTTTTGCCTCGGGCGTGGGTGTGTTTGGGTATGTCTGTTTGCGTGCGAGTCCATTCATTCCTCATTATCATTATCAATCCATATTCCATTCCCCAGGTCTAGCAGCAACTCTGGGGGATAAAAATCGGATTCAGCATAATGCTGATCACCCCAATATGGAATCACAGACACTTGCCTCGACATAAATGTAACTGAGCCTCAGGAAGTACAGGTGTGTACGTCTGCGTGGTCCTAGACGGTAAATTATGACCAAAAACGTATTGAGTTGAGGTGGCAATAAACGTAATTTAATTTATTTTATTAAAGAAACAATGTTATTTTAGTTTACAACACACATTTTACTTGAGATTTATTTAATTATATAACTGATATTTATTATAAGGTTGATATTCTTCTCGGTTAAATTTCCAATTAATAATTGGCGTCAGCAATTCGTTTATTACTCTTGACCGGATTTAAATTGTACTGCATTACCTTCATTGAACCTCCGTTTAAAGGATTTGTGAAAATCTGATCAATGATCTATGGCATTATAATTATTAATTCTACACATTTTCGCAATAATACAGAGGAGTTACAGGTTTACTCCAACATATTCTTAGCTTATTCTTAAGCAATAAAAAAGTTAATAAAATTATTACCGGCATTAAATTTTTACTGCATTGACTTTATTTAACTACCGTTCAAAGAATGCGTGAAAACTCTGATCAAAGATCTACATTATAATAATTCATTCCAAACATTTTCGCAATAATACAGAGGTGTTACAGGTTTACTCCATCATATTCTTTATTCTTAGCGAGTTCTTAAGCAATAAAAAAGTTATGCAAATGATCAGCCCTCTAGGCAAGAAAGTTTGAGAGTCTTGTACGCAGGATGCGTTTCGTAATGTGGTGCTAAAGAAATGTAGTTAGCCTTCGCAGTCAATTTCCGTTAATGAGGAAAACATTTCTTTTCTTACTAATTATATGTATATATTTTATATATTATATTATTTTATATATATATATGTATTTATATTTTGTTAAATATTACTTTTTCAATGGCAGGATGCGACTTTTGCGCTTATTGTCTTTGCAGTACGATTAATCGAAAGTTTGTTCATTTGTGTGTACAATACACAAATGATAATACGATTAATCGTACTTACGATAATATGAATATCATAGTGAAATATTTGTAACGTACAAAAAAAAAAGGAGTAAGAGTTTTATTAACAAAGTGAGAGCCCGAGCGCTATTAGTCAGGGACGTATATTTCTATACAACGTGAGTTTTATACTTCGTTTCAAGCCTTATTTTTTTTTTTTTTTTGTGTGTGTGTGTTTGCTTTCCTATATTCAGGTTCAAGCACGCTATGTGCACCACCTAGCCGATGTCTGTCAATAGATGAAACTCCTGTTTTCGGTTATTGCGATTACCTTCTCTGGCTTCCTTTAGAGTGTGAATGCAGAGAACGGAGGTTTTATTAAGCCGACTTTAAACCAATCACATTAAAGAACACCCATTATTCAATTCTCTTAGGTAAAGTGATGGTTCTGTGCCATTTATAAAAAACGACGTAAAACCCCATAAGTGTCCTACTTCTAGAAAAGGAATGGTCTCAAGGCCTGCATCAATCAAATCCAAGACGAATAAAATAGACCGGTTTTTCTAAACCTATATATTAATAAAAGGAAATGTGCGTATGCCTATTGTTCATAGCAAAAACTACTCGACTGATTTCGCTGGTGTGGATCGGAGAAACTACAGTAAACTACCGTTCAGAGCAACCGGTTGCTAGTATTCTCCTCCAGACAATGGCTGAATTCGATCCAGCTATGTACTCGTAGCTATTGTCGAAAGTCCTGCCACCGTTGGGACTCGAATCTATGACCTCCCGGTTCAGTTGCAGTGACATGAGTTGATGCACAAAGCCACGTCTCCCGTTCCTTTCGGTCGACTTGGCGTGGCTTTCATGCGGACTGAAGACCCACATCACGATTCTGGACGTGAAGGCTTTCGACAAGATTTACGAAATGGGAACTGTAGTCATGGTAAAACTAATAACATACTCTTGTTTCATAGTATATGTTAACGACCCTTAAGTAAGGCAGACTAACCATTTTGCAATCACAACAACTTTATTTGTTTCAATTGCAGATCACCTGGTTTGTACTCCGTAGTCACTGTTGTCTCTCTTCAAAATTCAGACATGCTCATTTCTATCTTTACGTGTTGTATTTCTATCCCTGGTTGCTCTACAACCAAGCCGAAACGTTTACGCCCAACACCCAACGCCATTACAAGAAAAAATTAAATATGGACCCTTGATTCTGAAATGCCCGCTATTAGGGGAACTCCTTACTAGAAATTCAATGGTGCAAAATAGACTCTAATCAGACTTATAGTTTCGGAGCTACAAGGAAAAGAGGACAGAGTCGCAAGTGATAGAGTACAAAATACTCTTACGTGAAAAATTAGCTAAAAACTTTAATTTCACCCTTTGATTCTGAAATTCCCTCTATTGGAGGAACTGTTTACGAGAAATTGATTGGTGCAAACTAGTCTCCAATCAGACTTATAGTGTTGGAGATAGAGGGAAAAGAAGAAAGAGTCACAGGTGATCAAGTACAAAATACGTGAAAAAATTGCAAAAAAATTAATTTCGGCCCTTCATTCTGAATGTCCCTCTATTAGAGAAACTCCTTAGTAGAAATTCAATGCGGCAAAATAGTCTCTAATCAGACAAAGTTTCGGAGTTAGAGGGAAAAGAAGACAGATCCACATTAGATCGAGTACAAAATACACTCCATTACATGAAACATTTGCAAAAAGTTTATTTTGGCACCTTCATTCTGAAATTCCCTCTATTGGAGGCACTGTTTACGAGAAATTGATTGGTGCAAACTCGACTCCAATCAGACTTATAGTGTTGGAGATAGGGGGAAAAGAAGACAGAGCCATAGGTGACCGAGAACAAGATACGTGAAAAATTTGCAAAAAGTATTATTTCGCCCTTGATTCTGATATTCTGTTTATTGGGGGAACTCTTGACGAAAAATTTAATGGTAAAACCTAGACTCCAATCAGACTTATGGTTTTGGAGATAGAGGGAAAAGATGACAGAGCCGTACGTGATCGATACGACACAATACCTCCTCTTTACGTGAAAAATTTGCAAAAAATTAATTTTTGCCCCCTTTTGTTGATATTCCGTGTATTGGGGGAACTGTTTACGAGAAATTGAATGGTGCAAACTAGACTCCAATCAAAGTTATAGTTTCAGTGATTAACGGAAAACAAAATAGAGCCGTAGATGAATGAGTACAAACGACTCCTTACGTACACAGTTACACTTACTACTTATTCCAGTACACTACCACATTCTCAAGCCTAAATGACGCCTCTGAGCAAAATTCAAAACGCCTGTTTCTCGCCCAAGATACCTCCTCTCTCTGCTACGTGAAAGGAGCGCAGCGAAATTTGCGTGGTCAGACGGAAGAGCAGGCCTAATGACCTGAGCCACACCACGAAAAATAAGGCATTTATTCAGTTCAATTCATTTCAATTCAATTCATAAGTCGGGATTTTAGACCTTCTCCCGGCAAGAGCGGTGCCCGCTGGTGGGATGTACTTGGTTGGGGAAAAATCCGCGAGCCAAAATGTAAAGTCGGCGCCGTATCTCGCCATCCAACGAGGGAAGATTACCGCGATAAAAACATGCACTACACTTCCTGTACTAATAGCCTTAGCAGTTAACGTGCCTGTAATCATTAACCAGTCAATCAGTTGGCGAATGCGTGTTTGGAATGCGCCCCACTGAGCGCGGTGTGCTTGTGTGTGCTTGCAGGCGTCGTGGGCGGCCGACCTGGCCATCCAGATCCCGGCGGGCGGCGGCGGCGCCTTCCGCCTGGACTACCAGCCGCCCGTGGGCGAGCCGGCGCCCAACTCCACCGTGTCCGGCGGCGAGATCCGCTTCTCGCGCGCGCTGCCCGGCACGCGCTACGAGTTCTGGCTCTACTTCAGCAACAGCTCGGTGAGCGAGCTGCTGACGTGGACGGCGTCCATCACCACGGCGCCCGACCCGCCCACCAACCTCACGGTGACGCCGCAGGGCGGCAAGCAGGCGCTGGTGTCGTGGCGGCCGCCCGCGCGCGGACACGCCTCCTCCTACAAGATCAAGGTGAGATGTGGCCCGGCCTGCCAGGCGTTGGGATGCTATTTATTAACGAGGTTTAGGGAAGGGAATCAATCCGAGTACACGTGAAGTCATGAATCTTGGGTTTCTTTAAGTCCTCGATTTCTTAAAGTCCTTGATTTCTTAAAGTCCTCGATTTCTTAAGGTCCTCGAGTTCTTAATCCTGCAATCATCTAATACTTAAATCCTGGAATTCTCTATTCCTCAAACTCCTTAATATCTTATTCTTTAAATCGTTGATTTCATTAAAACTTCAATTATAAATACTTAAGTCCATATTTCGTTAAACACGTAACTATTAAAATCCCTCAGTTCTTGAATCCTTAAAACCCTGACCCGTCCCTTCCCCCTATTTCTCCATCACTGCGTATCCTCTCCTCTCCATCGCACTTGGTCTCCATCTTGAATTCTTGAATACTCGCATACTTGTTTACTCGGATGTCTCAAATCATAAAAATTCTAATTCATTTTGAGTACTGTTTACTGTCTTTTCTAAGCTTTTACTGTTTATAATCTTCAACTTATACATTCTTACGCGTTATTTGAATCTTTTGACATCTAAATTTTACTAGGCTGATTTCTCTATTTTAAAAAGTAAAATTATAGCTTAACTGATTAATCCATCAGTTTAAATCATCTATCGAAGTATAAACCACTCTTTATCAGAACGAAACTTGAGAAATAAAATCTATGAACGAAAATTTATGAAAAATATTAAGAGAAGACATTGAGAATTGTAAAAAAAACAAACAAATATTGTTCCATTAGTGTCATAAATAATCATATTAATTAAATATCTCGCTGTTGTTTTATTTTAATGAATATGAATGTCAAATTAATCTTATGTTAAGTGCCTCATTTATCATGTTTTATTGTTTGATATAAATTGATTTTTGTGCTCTCTCACGTTATTCCAATAAGATAAAACAGATAATAAAGATGATTTGTTGCATATGGGCACGTATGTATTAACGTAAAAAATATTTGTGTTTACCGCCCTTAAAAGATATAAAAATACAAGAAATTAATCATTTGAGTAATGTTTCTGATAATTGAAATATGGAATGATCTCATAGGGATAAGACCATGAAACAAGAGTAGAGCCAGTAAGTTGATAAGATTGATAAAAAAACGATTCCAGATAACTTTGCCTTATGATATTCATAATAATATACTGACGAACACTATACAATACAAGCAAAAACAATTACGTATTTTAACGGTTAAGCGCAAATTAACGTCCAAAGAGCAAATATTACACAGTTAGGTGTTAAAGCGACACACCAACGCAGGAACGCCATCTGTAAAAACATGTATTGTGCATGACTAAATTTAACTCAACACTTTTATTCGCTAATAGGCAGTGTTAACGGTGCCTGCCATTGGGCCGGAAGGTTGTATTCGCAACATTACTGTTATCAAATCTAAATGTTTCATCAATGTTTCATCTCCCAATCTATCAAATGACTCAACGGCCGTCGTTGGCTGCAGGTCATCCCGCTGTCGGAGTCTCTGCCTCCCGAGGCCCAGCGCGCGGTCACGCTCCACGAGACGGGCCTGCAGTACACGCTGCAGAACCTGACGCCCGGCGCGTCCTACCAGCTGCAGCTGCTCACCGTCTACGACGACAAGGAGAGCCTGGCCTACACCTCGCGCAACTTCACCACGAGTGAGTACTCGCCCGTTCGCTTCTCTTCGAGTTAGCGGCTTCAGGTGGCGCGAGGGAAGCTCCGATCTGAGTGGACGCCTTTTCTCCGCCGACTGCTTCTTCACGCACTGCTGCCCGTCGACCTCTTCTCCGTCCATTCCTTGCTGCTCCATCCCCCTCCGGTCCACTTCTTCCTCATCCACTTCTTTCCCGTCTACGTCTTCCCAGTCCACTTTTCCCTTGTACTTGTTTCTTCACCCGTCGACCTCTTCTCCCGTCCCATTTCCTGCTGCTATTCCAACTTCCCGTCCCTTTCTTCTCATCCACTTCTTTTCCGTTCTACGTCTTCCCAGTCACTTTTGCTGTACTATTGTTTTAACATCCCCGTTGAGCTCTTTCCGTCATTCCTTGTGACTCCTTCCCGTTACCACTTCTTCCCATCACACTTTCTTTTTCCCGTAACTACGTTTACCAGTCACTTTTCCTTGCTCTTGTTTCTTCCCGTTGCTCTTCACGTCCATTCCTTGCTGCTCATCCATTCCCGTCCACTTCCTTCCTCATCTACATTTTTCCCGTCTACGTCTTCTCAGACAACTTTTCTCTGTCTACTTGTTTCTTCCGTTGACTCTTCTCGTCCATTCCTATGCTGCTTCCATACTTCCACGCGTCACATTTCCTCATTCCCCACGTCTTCTTTCCCGTTATCGTCTTCCCAGACGCATATTTCTTGTACTTGTATTCTTTCCTGAATTTTCCGTCTTCCTTGCTGCTCATCATTCCCCCTCACTCTTCTCATTACTTCTTTTCCGTTTATGTTTTTCCCAGTCCATGTTTCCCTTTACTTGTTCTTCCCCGTGACCCTGCCTCGTCCCGTCCATTCCTTGTGCTCATCCACCTATCCCGTCACTTCTTTCCTCATACTTCTTTCCCCGTTACGTCTTCCCCATACCATTTTTCTTGTACTTGTTCTTCCCGTTGACCTTTCTCGTCATTCTTGCTGCTCCTCCCATTCCCCCGTTTCTTCTCTTACTTCTTTCGCTAACGGTCTTCAGTCTTTTCCCTTCTACTTCTTCCCCGCCTACTTCTCCCCTGTCTATTTTCCCCCGTCTCATTTTCCCCAGTTTACTTTTCCCACCTCTATTTTCCCCCGTCCACTTCTTTTCGCATCTATTTTATTCCACGATTAGGTTTTACCTTCAGATTTTCTCCATCTGTATTTCATTTTCCCCATACCCTTCTTATGATGTATTGATAATGTGACATAGTTGTCCAGGTACCAATAATTGATATCTGATAGTTGGTGATGAATTTTTTGGTTAATTATCTGGCTAATTATGGTGTGTATTGCGATTTAGATGATTAGTAGGAATTTGTAACTGGTTCTCATTTTTCTCTAAATCAGTTACATAAATTACAAATTTCTTTCGTGTTATTACTTTCGTTACATTTATTCAAGATAGGGAACTTTTTCGCCAAACATTCTAAGAGATTGTACACAATATCTTGAACATTAAGATTCCTTAACCTTTCTCGAGAGAATTCTAGAATTGTGTTTTTAGTTACATAATTCTGGCTTACATGTTTAAGTGAGAATTTTGATTTCATAACCAACGTAGGACAAGAAAATGTGTCACGACATGTTTAAATTCTCAAGAAACTTTTAGAATTACTTTCTTCATATACTCTCCCATTTACGTGTTGAGAACGTTGCATCTTTATGTAACAGCATTGTCACAAAAATTATTTGCAAAGGCAAAAGCAATTCATTCTGTGCCACACACTCTCGGAAAGTGTTTTTATTTCATCATCAGAAGAATCAGCACTTAGCATTATGTGGAAAACGATAACATTCGGTTCATTGAAAGAGTTTCACATCTCACGTGGGTTTTCGCATGTTACTTTCTCTTATTCTTTCCAGCATTGGGCATTCAAATCATTCCCTGCCACTGCGACAATATGGATTTTTTTCTAACATTCATTGTTTTAGTGAATCTGTTCAAATTTTCAGGAAACATTGTCAAATCAGAATGATACTCTGCTTTCGTCCTTTGCTATTTTTCAGAGAAGACAATAAAGTTATAGATGCGTACAGTAGATGGTAGAGTGTCTGCGTGATGAGGCAAGAGATTGGGTGAAGTGGTTACGTAACGTTACAATAACGTTACACTAAGGTCATAGGTTCGAAACCCTAGTGGATGTTTTAAGATGTGATTGTAGAATTTACAATCCTCCTCGTGCCTCCCTTTAACCCATTACCTGTCGTCCCTTGCCCTTATCTGCTGATGATAGAAGAATTCTCATCCGATGATATGAGTCCACGGACTAAGGCAATGACGTCATCGGAAACTCTTACTCCCCCCTCGGAAGGCACCTCGTAAGACATCGAGGCGGGCCCACGGGGTACCACAGGCATTACAAAAGATTCTAACCAATGCAGGCCTACAAGCTACCTCGGTTGGTTATTAGTGATTAGTTATTAGTGACTCCGGGCGCGTCAACTACTGAGGTCATTAGTCAAAAAAGTGTAGTGCCTCCGAGTGTGACAGTGATTCTCCCCCGCTGGATGGCGAGATCCAGCGCCGACCTACCGTCGGCTAGCGGGAGTTTTCTCAACCAGGTATCTCCCACCAGCGGGGCATCGCCCTAGCGGGGACAAACTCTAAGCTCTCGACCGGTCCCCAGGTTTGTGTGGTAGTGTAGAGCATGCTAGTGTGTGTGTAAGGGGTGTCAGTACTCGTTTTTTTAGAGTACTGCTCTGGTATTCGTCCCGTTTCATCGGAGGAATACCAATCAGAGTAGGATTCTCTTTCAGACAGCGACTGAATTCGACCCAGCTGACTTGCTAGTGTCGAAAATCTTGCCACTTCGGGACACGAAACAAGGATCTCCCGGTCAGAGGCACTCAGTTGATGCACTGAGTCACCTCTCCCGGTGCTATCTCGGTGGTGATGCTTGGGGAATGATGGAGTCTGGGAGTCTTGGTCTGAGCTTGACCAAGACGAAGCTGTCGGGTTAAGTGTCAGTCCAGTCGGAAGGGTAATCAGTGGGCGGTAGATTGGATTAATGGGGCCCAGAATAATTGTTCTCGGGGTCTAAACTTGTTTAATTGTAACCACATCTTGAACTTAAAACCCCTCGATCCCCTGCCTCGCTTGTTCCCTTGTTCGGCCTCACTAGCAACCGTTTAAATTGTGCCTGGCGACGGACAACTATCACGTGTTTGAGAAGATATTAATGAGATGCACGTTTCGAGTGGTGCAGTTGATGCATTTGAACTGAACATGTCTCTGGAGAGCTATGGTTCCACGAATGATAACCATTCAAATCCTCCTGGAAGCACGGTCCGTGGGTCGACGGGGCTTCATGTCGTTTAATCTCATATCGCTTGCCGTGACATCTACAACTAAAGCTTCTTAGACTGAGGGTCATAAGTAACTCTCGATAACGGGGGAGGGGGGATTTTCGATTCTAATAAAAAAAACTCTAGATCTGACGATACAACAGTCTAGATGATTCCTGTTTCCCTCACGGGAACTTGCCAATGGCTCACGGAGAAGTGCGAGAACCCGATCTGACGGTCATAGTTTCCGCAGATTGTGATTTACGACTTTAGGTCGAGTTTGCTTGCGAGTAAGGTTAGATGAGGACGTAAAGTGTGTTTTTCAAGTTACTGTTACTCAGTGAATTGGGGGTTTGACACTAGCCCAGAGTAGGCAAGCGACATTACATCCTTGTGTTGTAAGTTGTGTTTCGCATCTTCAGTATTTTAAAGTAACTATCCTTAACTTATACATAATATACCCCTTCCTGTACGCTCGTAACCTTTAATATGAGGTTGCCTCAATAATCCACTAAATATCCCCGGTACCGACTGCCAATGATGTTGAATGTGCTAGTGATAGAGAGAAAATCTGCTGTTGTTGCTTCCTGATAGTGCACACTGTTATGAAATTTTTAAATATAAAAAAATATAAAATATCAGGTCTAGGAATTTCTACAGAGAGAATAAATATTTACTCCTCAGCATCTTCTAGACACCTCAACACTCGCGATGATGATGCATTTGTTTCGCGACAATTAGTCGAATCGTGAACGTGCCTTGTCCGAAAATAAATTTGGACTGTGATGGTAATTAATACTGCAATAAGACATGTTTACACTTTCGCGATCCAAGGAATAGCGTTATTTTGAAACACCTGAGTGCTTTCGTAGCTTGTGTTTAAGAAGCTCGCACAACCGCAACAGAATGATATTTCGGCTGATACTATACTTGTTACGCAATTAACTCGAATTTATAATTTTCTGTTTCTCAAGTGAAATATTTTTACTGCGCTTACCTTCAACATAACGAAGTTAATGTTAGTGTGAAGATGGTATTACATCGTTCTTACAGGTGCATGTTTATTACTGAATTCAACAGCAAATTTAATTGCGCATTTCAGTACAACGAAATGAGCTCTGATGTTCCATTTCTGTAGGGTTGAAATGATGCATCTAAACTACAATTTTTGCGGAGTCACCATGCATAATATCGTTGGCATTGCACGCCTGTTGAGGTGCTCTTGCGGTGGTGGTAAAGTGCTTACCGAAATGAAGAGACGCTAACGCGGAAAACTGAAAGGACTTCTTGCTTAACTTCTGCTTTCGAAGAAAGCACGCCGCATAGAGAAGTACCAGGTATTCCAAGGTGCTTACTTGTTTCGAATTGCGGTACAAATCAAGGAAAACTAGATATAATTACTGGACCGAGAATGGCTGATAGTCCTGGCAACTTCCTTGTGTGTTCCTGGAAATACGTTATGTATACTTTGAATGTACATTGTTCACGTATGCATATATGGTCATTTACTGGTACGTATGTACTCAACAATGTGGTAAATGAAGACATAATAAAGCACTACTCGGTGCATCTAAAATCCCTCATTTCAAACGGATATTCTCAGTTTTTGTTTTAGAATAGTAGATTGTAATATAGAACATAACGATAAATTGTACTGGAAATAAATTTCAATGCGATTGTCTGAACTTGTGGAGTTCAGACACACTATCACAATCGTAAAAAGTATATGATGATTTGTGTTAATGACTTTTGTCAAAGTTAAGCATTTTCCTCATTTCAATGGTTGGTTGTCACTGTTAGATGACTCCCGCATAGGGGAGATAAGACTCAACTATGATGCGACAGCTCAAGGTCCAGCGTAGCTTTCTAATAGAATTCGTGTTGGGAGTCGAGAATCCATTTAAAAGTAATTATAAAATGAACATGAAAATTGAGAAAAGAATTTTCATTCTTATTAAGGTTTTCTTCTCATCCGCTTAGCAGTTATTTCATAAAATATAATTGAGTTAATACTGTATTTCTTAATAAGACGCAAAAAACGTGTTCTCAAAGGCAAATTAAATACTTTTCCATATCATATTTTACGTACTGACATACTAAAATGGTTATAAAGGGAGACTCTGCAATATTTGTCAAAAACACTGAGATTTCTTTTACTCAATATATTAGATTTACACATTTTCCTGGACAAATATGGCAAACAAACACAAACAAGTAATGTTTTATTTATACTTTGAAAGCTACAGAGACGTTAAACTAATTAACATAATTAGACATTATAGACACATTTGTGTTCGAGATCAGACAAGGAACATAGAATGAATGGCCAGAGCAATTAGCATGATGATTTTCTTAAGCTATTAACTTCTATTATACTTGAACATGTTCTGGGAATACTTTCTGTAAGTTGAATACAACCTTGGGGTCTCTACATTCCTTTTCCTGTGTTCTTTTGTGCTGAGAAATAACTATCTATGCTCCCCAGGTCGTAATGAATTTGGCTCTGAAATCTTCAAAATCCTCTGACACCATCCATTCTCTGGTATTTCGGATATAAATTTCATGTTCAGAAAGTCGACACTGGCACAAGCATTAAAAGGTTCTCCTTACTGAAAGTAAGGAATTTATGCTAGTTAACTTTAATTGGTTTAATAGTACTATATTTACGTCACCAGATAATAAAAATTTATCTAGTTATGTAAAAAAAATGCAAGAACATTTAGCAATTGAATTTTGTAAATTCTTCAAATCGTTTATCATTATTCACATGACTATTAAAATGTATGCCACACAAGTGTACATTTGTTGTGATAATTTGATAAAGTTATGCAAAAAATATAGTTTACATCCCGTCATTGAACCTCAAAAACTTACAATTCTGTCGTCCTTACTTTCAACATGTTTTCTTGTTTTGTTTTTTTCTTTCGTTATATCAAAATAACAAAACATAGTATTACATAAAGATCATCGTATTTTGTTTAATAGAAGCAATCAATGTTTTGCATCAACAAATGTCTCAGCTATTGTTAAAAACAATAGGCACGATAAAAATCCTCCAATACTGGACAGATTTGTTAATATTTTAATTAAATTATAGTTTTTAACCCTTCAGGCTGGGTCTGTGAGACCCACGAGGTTCCTGATAAGGTTGTAGCGGATCGAGTTTCGCTGATAAGACATTGAACTTCTTAGTACCTTTTCACCGCCTTCCATGCAACTTCGACAATGCGATTTCGGATATTCTTATCGATTCTTATGACTACAACTGCTCATTTTTCCTATCGGGTCTGACGGACCCGACGTCACACCATTGGCGTCCGAGTCGTAGACACGTGCGCTAGTCACAGTACGCTAATGGATGTGATTTGTTCTCGGGAGTTTCTTTGCTCTCGTATCGCAGAAAATTGATCAAGCTACTGGTGACGCACGAAAACTGAAATAATTACATTTTACATTCTCTCAAAAAAAGGAGGACGATGTTGTTGATAAAGTGTGTGCTTTTTACAGCTATGCCTGATGAATGCCTCGGTGGCCGACGGGCTGCGGTTCTACCGCATGTAGAATGTTGCTACATTCAATGCATTATCATATTCCTTTCCAACACAATTGCAATAATGGAAAGGCGACAATTTATGAAAAAATGTGTACTAAACTTGTAATGGATCAGTTGCAATACAGAGCGTCTACACCACATCTTCCCAAAGAGGTCAGAAACAGAGCGAGAAAACAAACTAATACACCAACGGAAAACCCGGTAGCTGGAAAGCAAGCTAGGTGGGCTAATTGCGCCAAGAAGGACATAGACACAATTTCATTGGGTGAAGTGTTACCAATTTTTTTGCATGGAGCATGCAACAATTGTGTGAGAAGGCTACCTGGGAAATCACAATTAAATGCAAATAATATAATCAGTATTGATTTTTGGTGAAATTACAAAAAACTATCTGCGAAAGTTACTGAGTGCACATTGTTTGTCATTTCTGTTGTATCATTGTTTCATGATCCTTCAAAACAAAATAATTTTAACATAAAAATTAAATCGGTCTTGCATACCCAGCGTCCCTGGTCGTGTCACAAAATAGGGCATCACTACTGCCCTCCGTAATAATGTATCAAATATAATTTATACACGATAAATCGTATTTGTTTTAACGTCTAATCTATCATTTGGTTTATGTTTAGAAGGTCCTGTTAGTTTAATCCGGACTCTCAATAGCATTTTCATCGCACCAATCTCGTCTTAAAGTATTTCGTTAGTCACGTGGACAGTGCTTGATAGTTGCTAAACATTTTGCCTAACATTCACAATCACCAAGTTTGTTTTGCTCCGGGAAACAAGCTCCGTAATAAATCATTTCCTCTGAATTTCTCTACTGTTTAAATGTTAAATTTCATGTACAGATCATTTCTCTGTTTCACCTTGAAAACTGGCTTGGCGATTTAGGAATGTAGGAGTTCACGCTTGGAAGTTTTCCCACCGTCGTCGTTTTGATCGAATCTCTGGGCGACGAAACATTTTGCTGGTGCGAAAGTGGCTGATGATATCTAGCGATCTTATGTACTGTGCACTAAATATACAAATATCTCAGAATAAGTATCATAAATTTCGAAGGCATGTACTAGAGGGATAGAAAATGAACAGTTTTTGCCAATGAATATAACGGGGAAATTTCATTGAACGAAGTTTGCACGAGTTGCATTTCAGTCTGGTTGTTAGGCAACCGCGTATGCGTAGATGTTCGGCAGCCACATGGAATCTCCTCGAGTCGGAACATTACCTACCGAACACGTATTGCGTAACAATAGAAGAAAAATGTCACACGTGCAATTCGTTAAATTTATTTTAAATTTATTAAAAAAGTTTATTACCATATTGGCAAAATGTTACTTTCTTCTCCTCTACAAACCTTAGAAATTTGTAACATTTCTTCTGAGACAATTTTATGTACAGCGACTAAGCGTATTGTAAATACGAGTGATGATCCTCGCTGAGTAGGATCCCCTAAGATATTTTAAATAAAATTCGATGTATTAGTTTATAAGTATTTAACAAATTTATTTTTTTATTGCAAATTTAATAGCTTATTTTTAAATGTGTTTTGAACATTTAGTTTATTTTAATGTATATGTTCAAAATTTAATAGGTTATTTTCATATTAGTTTTACAGTAATGTTCAATAAGTCAATGTTACTGAGGGAGGGGCAAACATAAGACATACCCCCGGTCCCCAGTTTGTGACATGTAACGGTCGGTAACAGCAGCGAGCGAGGGCTGCTTTCCGAACGCACCTCGCATTCCGCCGAGGGCGATTTCAGGGGCTCTCGCTTTCCCGCGCGTCCACGAGGCGGAGCGCGGTTCTTTCGCCCGCGTCATAACCGCATTGGCACCCGCGTTGCGTCACAGCGCGACGGCGCAACGCCGGCGCCAGGCGGCGCGGGGCGGCGCGGCGCGGGGCGGCGAGGCGCGGAGGGCGAGCTGTGGGCGTGCACTTCTCACGGGAGGCTTCCGCTCGCCTGGAACTTCCCTCGTACGCAGTGGCGCTCCAGGAGTCGCGGGGGCCGTGACCCTCCCGAAGCTCGGAACCACCCCGTGACTTCTAAACGGTTCGCGATTGCGAAATGACGTTTTCGTCTGGCAATACCAAAGCATGGGGCAAGTGGTAAACCGAAGTTCATAATACTTTTATTTTAGGACAAATTGAATCATCTTTGATCATCTTGAGTCATCTGCAATTGGTAGATAATAAAGAGGAATACAATGATATGCAATTTTTTTAAAAAAACTTTTTTTAGTATAAAACATTCTATTTCTCACTACCACTAGTTTGAAGTAAAGAGCCCAATTATCTCTACTAAAATGGTTTCTACCAAACCTTCTACTTCAGGTTAGATATTGAAGTACGAAATTCAACCAGTTTACTGGGTGACGTAGCGTAAGATAATAGTTGCGGTAATGAAAAACTCGCGATGTGTTGCGCTAATCGTTTTCGTAATTTTAAGCAGGGAATTGCTTACAAATAAATAGTAATTAAATAATTAAAATGTATAATTCCAATACAATGGCATTAGCCATTTAGGTATTAACCACTTACAGACCATAATCAGGTCAGGTATTCTGTAAAAAATTTGGCCGCCTATGATCTGATTACCACGAGAACAACGAAACTACGAAATATTGTGGGATCTCGCCGTAAGACATTCAAAGACTCCCCAAATAGTAATAGAGATTATCAGTGCTTCTCTAAATATGTGCCGCGAGTCATCCAAAACGCTTTTAGTTGCTTAAAAGCACATTTTAGAGAAATTTATTAAAATCGTTTGGAGAATCAAGAGAACAAGATTCGTCGAATGAGACATGTCCTTTGTTTCGATTAGTGGACTGGTCTAAACATGAGTGACGGTCATACGCAGATTACTCGATTACTATGTAAGAACATAGTAATACATTAGAGCAATAGCATTTGGAATTAATCTGCCCATTGAAGCAATACCTTAAAGTATCTTTATATTTTTTAAATAAAATTGCCAACACGAAGAAAGAAAAATGATTGCACGCGAGCCGTGTGTCATTAAGCATTTAGAAAAGTGTTCTGGTTAAGAAAAATAGAATTTGGCTGCCGATACATAGCTGTTTAACCCATTATTGCCCAGCGGATAAGTCCGTGACCCACTACCTAACTGAATGTCTAGATCCGTCCCAGCTTCTACAGAAAGAAGCAGTTTTCAATGACCCCTTTGGAAAACACTGTAGAACGTTACAATAGCACCGATGCTAAAAGAAAAAATATGAACGTGAAGAGAGTAATGTAGATTTAATGGTAGTAGGAACCAGCAGCTGAGGTGGTATGAATACCTCCAGGGAAAGCACGTGAATTGATTGTGAGAAAAATTTGGCAATGAACTCTAGAACAAAGGAAGCGTAAAATAATATGAAGGAAAGAAGCAGATGAAAGGACATTGAAGTTGATATGAAGGCAAATGACTTTGAAGAACGAGGCTGGGAGGACAGAAAGGAATGCATTTTTAGAAATGAGACGCATTTTTTAAATTTTATTTAAATTCTTCATTAGATACTTGAACACGATAACGGAGAAAACAATTAAAACTAAACAGATAAAAATTTATTTATCAACACATTTCTCAATTAATTTTCGTATCGCACGAGATTCGAGGTCCTGAAATGACCTTCTAGTAGTACCTTCCTAAGTCTCTCAGTCGTATTTAGAATGGCTATTTTCGCTTTGATATTTCACGAAACGAAATGTAATAATTCCCCGAAACCAACATCCTTGAAGCGCTTAAAACAGCTTCCAGCTGGTTGTACTAAAACATGACATAAACGTAACGGTGTGTCCTAAAGGAGCAAACTTTCCAACGAAAACAAACTTTTTGTGCTTGTGCGAAATTATCTCGCGTGCAAAAACGGACGATTCTGCATCGCCGAAATTCCGTTCGTTTGCGATTCGGCGAGTTTGGGCGCACCAATAAGAAGCGAGGCCTCGCC
>BOPP01000075.1:6038734-6050577 GCA_017312745.1 Gryllus bimaculatus
TGAATAAGCATGGAAATGCTGATCGCCCCCAAAAAGTAGTCACGTGCACTTACCCCGTGAAAAAATGACTGGGCATGTTCACGTGGTCCTAAGATGACCAATTCCAGAACAGTATGTACAGGTGTATGGGAAGGAAACGTTGAAACTTAGTAAATAAGCTCTTCAGACAATTTTAATCATATTTTGTCTAATAAACTACTGGTTTTTTCCGATTGGTTGATCAGCAAAAAGCACTCAAACGTTGGTTTGAAAAAATGCTTTCTAGGGAAAAGGTTGCGTAGAAACAGTACAGAAACGTAAATTGTTTACTATTATCAAAGAAACGAATATATGAATATGAATGGAGAACATGACGCATACCTATTCAAGCCTTTTGTACCGCTTTGCTCACAGTTCCTAAAGGGAATGGAAGGCCCCGGTAGCAAGTCTGCCGGGCAGCAGCGGCTGCTTCGTAAGGACTCTAGGGCGGACTCTAGGCCTCCCCAAAAAGATCAATTAAAAAACTTATTAACTTACACTAAGTCGACTCGTTTCATTATTGTATATCACCAGGGCAAGTTTTGACGTCGTATTTAATTTCATCATCAAAGTCAGAAAATAATCAATGTTTTTAAAATAGGTCGTATCTCGGACTCTTACGTCGCCTTCGGTAGGTGGTGCATGCTAGGCATTGAAAGCACGAGGAAGAGTGGGGGTACAGAGAGGTGAAGGTTGCGTGTTTTGTACGGCGTAGCCCGCGCCTATTAACTAAGCTAAGAATATCAATTTTCCTCTGATCTCATAAATTACTGTTTTCGTTGCTGCAAATGTTCTTCTAAAATCTTTCTTTATTTTCGTGACCACAATTTTAGCGTCTACTATGAACGTAAATGTTGACTTCGAGAAGGATTAAGATCTCGTTGCTTGCAAAATGTCGTACACGGTATTCTAAGAGTTAGCTTTCGATCAAGAAATATTTTGAAGAGATGGGGTTGTTGGGACACATATACCACCCCTCCTGATTCTCAAACCGCGAGACACGGCTCAGAGCATCAACTCTTATCACTGCAATCCTTCTGACTGGGAGGTCCTAGGTTCGTGTCCGGACGGTGGCAGTATTTTCGACACTAGCTTCTCAGCTACGCAGAATTCAAGTCGCTGTCTGGAAGAGAATTCTAGACACCGGCTGCTCTGATCGGTAGTTTTTCGTGGTTCCTTCGATCAACACGAGCCACGGACCGAGCGCGATCTTTCCTTCCTCTTCCTTGTCCTATCCTCACCACATACAGTTACAAAACCAAGCACTACATTCCCACACAAACAAGGAGACCGGTCGGGAGCTTAGAGCTTGTCCCGAGGCGGTGCCCCGCTGGTGGCAGATACCTGATTGAGAGGAAACCTGCTAGACGGTAGGTTTGCGCCGGATATCGGCATCCAGTGGGGAAAGGTAGCGCCAACTCCAGGGAAATAAAATACACTACACTTACGGGACTAACGATCTCGGTAGTTGACGCACCCAGGATCATTAACAACCAACCAATCAACCTACCTGCCGCCACAGCTGCCGTGCAAGCGAATCGTCTGCGAGCACAGCGCGGCACGGCGCAGCCACCGGCGCGGGCCCCGGGCGACGCCGGGACTTACGTAAAGCGCCCGGCCTTGGAAGATTCTCCGCGTCCGCGGGTTTTATCGCGGAGCTCCTCCGTCTCCTTCTCCTTCTCCTCCTCCTCCTCCTCCTTCCTAACTCTATCCTCTTCGCTCCTCTTCTCCGTCCTCTCCTCCTCTCTCTTTCCTCTCTCTGCTCTCTCCTCTTCCCTCTGCTTGCTCTCTGTCTCCTCTTCTCCTCTACATCCCTCCTCTTTTCTCTGCTCCTTTTTCCCCCTCCTCTCGGAGGCACGTTTTCACGCCCCGCTATTGTCGCCCCCGCGCCGCGCTTTTGCCTCCCGCGCTCGCTCCCTCGTCGCCAAATCGCACCCCGGCCTCTTGCAGCGGCTGAGTGGAGCTCGGAGCACCTTCTCTGCGCTGTCTCAGCAGCGACTCTGACCACGAGGTCCTAGACTTCGAGTCTCGAATTTTTGAAACTAGGTCAAATCCAGCCGCTGTCTGCAGGACAATACTCAACAGCCGGCTTCTCCTTCCGGTAGTTTTCCATTATTTCTTTAGCGACACCAGGCGATTGCCGGAGCTAAATTGACCACGAACCGCGCGTGATTATTTCTTCATCTTCCTTGCACTATCCCTTTACTTACACACTTACTTACATGCAGTACACTACTACACATGTCAGGAAGCCAGTCATGAGCCTGCAGCTTGTCCCGACTGCAATGACGCTCCGCTGAGGGGGGGGGGTTCTGAAGGAAAAATTCCTCGCGAGCTGACGTGAAGGTCCGCGCCGGATTGCTCCATCCAGCAGGGAAGGTATCTCCACCAACTCCCTGGTTAGAAACTCTTCACTACATTAACGCGGCTAATGAGCGTAACGCTTGACGTGACCGGAAACATCGATCAGTCAATCCTTTGGAATGACGAGGTTCCAACTAACATTTACATTGTTTGGAGTAAATTAATGTCAGAGTTGCCTTAACTCATTATTAGCTAGTCACAGCAGTGAATATTTACACGAGCTTCTTAGCCACAGATTGCAGCACGAGTTTCTTCTACTTGTAACTGAAGTCAGATAGAACCTTGTTATAATAACGACTATTTTTGTGGATTTTGTCAGATGAAATAGTTTCATTCCAAAGGGTCGACATGCCGCTTCCCCCTCTGACTTTGGAGTCTAATATTTTAACCCCGACCTCAAGGATTGGGTATTGGTTTCTGGCGCCTAAACTCCTTAGGTCATTAGTCCCCGAATTGCAGTGAATGTTATATCTGGAGAAGTAGATATATTCCTACCTCACAGATCCGGTGCCCACCTACACGTTCAGGATTTTTCACCTCCTATTATTTCCTCGGCGATGCGCTACCTCAGCCGGGACAAGTCCTAGGCTCCCGCCTACTCTCCCAACATGTGTGGTAGTACAGATATGCGTGTTTGTGTATGTGTATGGGGAGAGGAGAAGACAATATTATGAGATTAATTCATTTGTGGGATCCATGACCCGTTCGTTAGGTAATCCGTCATTTACCTGGTGTAATTGGGAGAAAACTAAGATACTACCGATCAGAGCAGCAGGCCACTTGAATGCCACTTAAGCAGAGCACATGAGCAGCAGGCCACTTGAGCAGCAGGCCACTCTTCTCCAGACTTGTTAGGTTCATCCGAGACGTCTAACGTCGATAATCTACTGCAGTAAGAATTCGAACCTTAGGAACCCAGGTCAACAATATTGCAGACACAGCGATTTAGCTGCTCAGCTTTCGCAGCCTGCACCTCGGCCTGACGTCCGTGTTCTCCGAATTGTGACGGGGCCGTAGACATCGTGGGGAATGGCTCACATCGCTTGATCAATGGCACAGCATGTCTAAATTGGCAAGCTACTCGAGAAGCTTAATACATCTTGTGAAACATGGACTGAACTGCTCTTCGTTCTGCCCTTCTTGGTGGTAGATTGTAACCAATGGTTGAAATGTAGCCTGATTGTAACCTCATTTGATAAAAACAACTGCTCATCTGATTTTTTGTAATAATGCATTTCCTTAGTTGTGCCTTTGGATGAGCGATATGGGTTTCTGGCCCACCACCCTATTGTAACGACGGGAGGGAGGCGGGAAGGGTGGGAAATAGGGAAAAGGGATCACGCGCGATCCATGTTCCGTTGTGTAGATTTCTCGAGCATCGTGGAATTGGAGGAAACCACGAAATTGGCAGGGGAGAACAGTTGGCCACTTGAAATTTCTTGGACGTAATGGCGTTAATACATCTAACCGCTTAGAATAACCCGTTGTGACCACTCTAAGACATCGAAGCACCAGATTTAGGCATTCAGGACCCCACTATATATGCTAAGGCTCCCGCCATTCGCACTTCAGTCATTCGCACATTTATTTATTTATTCCATACGTAAAACATTGAAAACTGTGGTGTGACATTTGAGGGAGGGAGGGAGGAAAGCTACATTTTGAATTCATAAGCAAAGAGTGTCGCCAACTCAGTCAGCATTTGCTCTACTCTCACCCTTTAACTCCGACACTTTCTTTTTCATTCGATTTTTCCCCCATTTTTATGTCTGAATTTGTTTTCTAGGCTCATTCGTTCCCTCCGATCTTGTGAAGTACTCGCTCCCCTTTTTGTGTACAGTGGTGGCAACCCACAAATTGGGCAGGATGCGTGAAGCATGCGCAGCGGATACACCAAATTGGCTTTCTTTCTTTGGATGATAGTTCCCTACCACTGCGTCAGCAGTTGTTACGTCGTACCGTTTCTCTTGGAGTAAGTCGATAAAATATGGTTTATGCAAGTGCATAAAGTATTTATAAAATTTATCAGAAAAACGTTCAAAATGCATGGCCACGATTTGTTAACAACAATCGTTGGGAAATGCGCTGACAATTACAACGATGTTCATTTGTCTTACAAGACGTTAAAATTCCATTTTCATATGACCATTTCAGTGCCTCGTCATCCCAATTTTTCTAAACGATCCCAACAGTTGTAAATGTCAGTCTTGGTTCCAATTCTGTTCTTTTATTGCTCCACCTCCATTCCACAGTGTATCTGTCAAGTGACATTCCTACTCTCGGTCATCCATCTACGCAAGTCTTATGCCATCGAACTTTTCTCTTTGTTCGTTCCGTTTCTTCAGTATGGACTAATCCTTCGCCTAACAGCCTGACACGCATCATTACTTAAGGCTAACTGTTATTGCAACTGGCGTTGTAGAAGGCTAACGTTGACTTTTCCTCTCAATCACGTTGCATTTGCAGATACTTGTTTTATGTTCTTTCATTCATTCTTCAGAAAGTTCAGTCTTCGAGTTATTTTCTGAAGGTGTATATTAAAAACAGTGTTCACAATAAACTAAGACGCACAGAAATGTCTAATACATTTACGCTTGAAGAGGCAGTACATCATAAAACGTTATATCAATCTATGTACCTGCCAGGATGTGTGAGGAGAATCACATAGATAGGTTAATTTATATTTGCTTCTCCTGTAGTATTTTTACTGAGCTATTCAAAAAGCTTTCGAATTAGATACTGTTGCAACTACAACCTTTCAACGTATTTACGAGATGAAATGGATGTACATTCCATATCACTAATAAGAGAAATATATCTACATGCCCCACAAGCAAATTGGAGACGTACACGTTACGACACTGTGTAGCCTAGGGACTTGCAACTGTCAAATTTAGCTTAATCTTATTCGTTTAAAAAAACGTCTCCTTAAACCTGGTTAGATCAAACAACGCAAGCATCTCTCGAACAAGTACATTTTGTTATGGCACATCGAGGAGAGCAAAGTATGTGTATTCCTGGTCCGAAAAGAATACCTTTAGGGAATCAATGAGTTCGAAAACTCGACGATCAGACTTTCAGCTTTTCCTCCCCTTTCTTTGGCGTTGGAGAGCCCGTTCTTCACTCGTGTCAAGCATCTCACGCGCACTCGCTCGACAGTCAGCGTCTTGCGCAAGCACTGAAGTGGTCCGCTCGTTAACTGCGACTGCGCTCGCGCAAAACGCAATTCTGGAGGACTCGAGTGGTAGGTCGGGCAGGACGCGGGCCCTGGAGACGTCTATTTCGGGCCATGTGGTGAAACATGGAACTTCACTGATCAGTGTCATACTCTGGCAGTGCTGACTTGGCGGTTGCGACGGTTTCACCGCTGCTTCTGAACAAGCGTATCCTGTAACACACATCACACCACCACACCACACATCCCACCCCGACTTCCGCCTCCCATGGTTAGACCGCAAGCACCGCCCCGCCTACTCCACATCCTGAAATGCTCGCTACGCTCGCCCCGCCTACTTCCTCCCGCCCTTGAGCGCGCCCAATTCTATCCAATCGCTCTAACCCCGTCCACCCACCACCGCGCCTGCTCCGCTCGGCTTCATCTCCCCGCTCTCCACCCCGCCCCTCTCGCCCGCCTCGTCCGCCCTCGTCCGCTGCTCGGATGCTTTTCCCAGCCGTCTCTCACCCGCCCCATTCATCTTTTTCTCGCCCTACATGCTGCCAGTATCATCTCCGCCCTCCCTTCGCCTTACAACCCCTCTCCCTCTTACTAACTCGTCGGACTCCCGATTACCTCGCCCAGCTTGACCGCCCCACCCCAACACGAGTGTACCCGTTTTGCGCCCTTTCGTCTCCACGACCCCCTGTCTATCTGAGGCCGTTTTTTCCACCGTTACTCCTTCGCTCCCTCCACCACATCACTGCCTCTCCGTGTTTTCCTCGACACATCGCACGGCGCCGCGCATCGCCCCCGCAGTGCTTCCCAAGCCCGTCCGCCACCTCCCGCCGCAATTCCCAGAAAGTCCAAATCTTGCGCGAATCTCCACTTGAAGCGCCACCGCCCACTCGCGGCTTGCACACGACACGCGCCGCTTCTACCACGCCACGCCACGCCAGCCCAGCCACGCCTCGGCACGCCGGCCACGCCGCGCCACGCGCGCGGCACGCCGCGCACACCACGCATATCACACCACAGCGCTCTCCTACCGCACCACCGCACGCCACGGCAAGCCTCGCCACGCAGCCACGCCACTCCCGTTTCGCCTCGCCACCGCCACGCCATATCACACCACGCACGCGCACTCCCCGTTTGCCACGCACGCGCACTTTGTAGAAGACCATCGACAACATGACATCGATGTACCAACATTGATGCATAAATTAAAACAACGTTTAATGCGACAATCGAATGCAACGTCGACCAAAATCCGTCGACTCAAAAGTAAGGTTTTGATATTTATAAAATCCCTTCCATTTGCGCTCGTTTAAGAAATGACTTCGTTTCAGAGGGAGAGGATTTTGGGGAAACGCGACTACATTTAGGTTGGCGCAAATGCAAACCTGCGTCACATTGCCCGCATAACTTTGCCATCGAACGTGTAGAACTGGAAAGCTGCGCACCATAGACCATTCAATCATAACTTTTCAGGCCAGAGGCCTTGTGGTATGATCTCCGTGTCGTAAGGTACAAAATGAAAGCTCCTATGAACTTCTATTGAATTGGTCTGGGGTTAGTTATTTTGGGTCCCCTCACCCTGGTAAGCGTAATTTGTCTCTTACTCTCTTCATTCGGTAAGGAGTGCGGTTTCCAGGGAAGAACATGGGTAAGCTAATTTATTGAGTTATATCAGCTTATACGTGAATGTTCAATTCATTAGAAATGTAATTATTTTTACCATTTTTATTACTTACAATTTTTAAAATAATAAGGTTTGTCTTCGCGTCCTGTCTCTGGACCTCTAAATAAATGCTCTTTTTTTTATTGTATCCGAAGCTGACACTCAAATAGTTGATTGGATTTCTTCCATCACAAGTGTATTGGTCCGTCCAAAATTCCAACCTTTTCCATCATCATCAAACTTATCTCTTTCTTCTTATCCACTAGTCAACTTCGCGTCTAAAAAGTATCACCAAAAAGGTCATTGCCCCACTGGTTTCTCAGTACAATTGCCACCTTTAGTAAAACTGTTTTTCATTACTATTGCTATCTCTATTTGCTTGTAATGTCATTATCTCGTTACAGATCATCAATTGTTTGGCTATTTCGTCCCCTCCATTCCAGATTTTCGTGTACTAAATAGTATATTCTCCTTCTGTATTTTACTTTCATCAAGTAGGTCACAAACACTTTTACTTAGGACTAAGCATTCACTTAATAAATCGGCATCAATAGGATATTTGAGAGCCTTTTTGAGATAACTAACGAGCTATTTACATAACCTACTTTGAGTTTTATAGCAATTTAGCGGTACACAGCTCACCTGCTACTTCCCGAGTTCACACGCAGCCACATGTGAGACCGAGCACCTCTTTACGGACTTGTTGTTGGTCTGTGTCGCCCTGGTGGCTCAAGCACCAGTCCAACCTGTTGCGCGACGACTTTCATTTTTTATAAGCGGGAGAGGCCTGGTGACCAGCCTCGAGGGGCAACAAACGGCGAGTTTGAGCACTTCCTGTGCCTTGAAGACCCGAGGTACAGGTGATAGGAACACGAAGTGTGATCAGGTTTCATGACCACGGCCTCCTCAATTCACGCACTAGAACTTTCTGATTCACGACAAATACTTGAGAGGCATTTCGAAGTAAAAATTCAAAATGTGTGAGAATTCACACGGGTACGCTACTTTATTGTAATCAAACTATAAATAGTAAAATCAAACTAGTGGTGCTAAAACAGCACGTACTTTATCACCCGTATTTTCACGCAAAATTACACAAAAAGTAATAGTAAAACTTTTTCAAAAATTTGACATGACCTTATATCTTATATTTTAGTTGTAGAAACTCTGAACTCCGAAAAAATATTCAAAATTTGAAGGTTTCGAAAAATCAGGATTTTTAACGAACATGAAACCTGCACCATTCTCTTCAACGCGCTTCACACTATCTAAACAACATTTAATCAAAAACGATGGTGCAACTTTTTTTCTGAAAATTTCGAAAATTTATGTGAAGTACTCCTCCCCCCCCAAAAAATATGGTTTTTCGAATTCAAGGAGCTGCGACACCAGCAGATTAATTGGGCAATATCAATTTAAGATAAAATAGGCCGAGTGGTGTAGCCGCTAGAGTTGTTCACGGACGGACGCAGTCATGGACATTTTGCCGTGATTTGATTTTTCGGTGGCAAGGGGCTACACCACGTGTTACAGGATTCTTTCTAGAATTATTAACTGGATTTATCCATTTTTTCATTACTAGGGCTCTGTTTTTTTGTCGAAAATGCGCCGTTTCTCGCGCAGCATTACATAACTTTCTCTCTGCTCCGTAGCAAGAGAATAAATGTGTGACAATTCAGACGGGTGTACTACTCTATAAAAAATTAAATTTATTGTTGGATTTATTGAACTGGCGGAGAGAGCTCCTGGAAACGACTGTTGCCAATGCAGCAACTCTAATCGGAAGTCTTAGAGTTCGAGTCCCGGCGGTGGTGGAGTTTCGACACTAGCTAGAGGGCAAGGTCGAATTCAGCCGCTGTCTAGAAGAGAATTCAAGTGGCCGGTTACTCTGATCAGTAGTTTTCCGTGGTTTCTCCGATCAATACCTGGCGAATCCCGGAATAGTACGTACCAAACGGGCCAAGGACCGCGCCCGATCTTTCCTTCCCATTCCTTGCCCTGTCCTATCCCTTACACATACTTATATACCCTACACTGCCACACATGTCGGGAGGCCAGTCGTGAGCCGAGAGCTTGCTCAGTCTGCAACGGTTACTGTTGGCGGAGATACCTGGAGAGGGAACTACTCCGCAAGCAGATGTGTAGCCAAACGCCGGAACTTACATTTTAGCCATGCCACGTCTCGCAAAAAACACGCAATACAATTACAGGACTAATTACCGTAGCAGTCGCTGGAGAAAACACTAAATCCCCGAAACTAAGTCGTATTTACATTAATACTGAAGAAGAGGTGGCGCTACTCACTGTGTAGTCAGTGACAAAATTACAATTTCTCTGTTTGCAAGAGTTACCTCATCTTCATGCATCGTAGTTCCAGACACCAATTTATCTTTTAAATTACAACACAATGAAAATAATTCCAAACATCAATACAACTACTCAAGGTTTATTTAACCGACCAATTTCCGTCGACATTCTATTAGCTGTCTACTGGTGGTCATGAAATACAACGTATTTATAGTCAGAAGTGTTTTCTGTGGGTATAATTATCATATAGTGCTTCATTATGAAGCATAGTTCTATATCCTACGTTTTTCAAAATCGGTAAAACCACCATACGTGATCACATTTATTTTTAAATGGGAATAAAAAGTTATGGAAAAGTTCTTCGATTTACCTTTGAGTTCATCACATCTCAACATCGCCTTTATTTTTGCCAAATCATTGTTTTTAACGGCTTTGAGCAGTGCTCTTGCAGAAGACAGAATATTACGTAAATGTACGAGTAAATCCTTTTACCTTTTAATAATCTCTGGAGTGTACTGAGCAATGGTATTATATTTTTTTTAATTTTAGGCGCGCAATAAATCTCCCTGAGCTTTTAGCGAATGGGTTGAAGTACTTCTAGGCAGACACGCGCTCACACAAAGAACTTTTGAAGATAAAAATATGCTAAGATTTATTAATACTACACAAGGACACATTGAGGATGCCAAATATTCTCAGTATTTAAGATTTCGGTAATGCATACTACACAGGACAGCGTCAGATCAAAAAATGTTGTCCTTATGATTATATTTTGAGAAATATATTTTCGTTCACTTAGGAGAAAAGAACACTGCTTAACGTGAATTTTTTAAAATAAAAAACAACGAAGCAAAATTTGACAACTATTTCTGATTAAAATTGGGTTTTTAATTTTTACTTCGATTTCAAGTTGCTCTGAAATGTTTTATTGAAGGAAACATTCCTCAGGCCGTCAGAAGTCTTATTTCAAGAATAAGTAACTTTCTTAGAGTATTTTTTTCGCATATTTTAAGCTATTGGCTACGAGACATTACTACAGAGAATATGTATTTTATTAGTCTTGAATCGTAAGTCTATACTTTCATTTTATCCCTAGAATAAACTAAAATGTATTGTTTCAAATTATAATTTCATTTTTGTTGTTTAAATCTTAGAATATTCCTAATAAAAGACTTTTTGAAACCACTAATATTGGCCAGTTTGTGGGAAATGGGTACATTTTTTTAATTACTTGGGGTAGTTTATTCTTTGAAGACCTCGGTGGCTCGTTGCTTAGAGTGTATGTTTTCCATGGCACAACCCCGGGTTAGATTGCTGGTCGGGGCAAAATTATAACAGTGCACTTTTGGTACAAATGTCCCAGTCGCTCTTGCTGTGTGACGATGGGAAAGCCCACCATAACGTTACAAAGACCAGTGTACAAACGGTGAAGGGATGTCTGTGCTAACTACATGAACAGTTCATTCTTTACGAAAGGGTAAATATGTAAAAGAATGTATTTTATTCAAGGCAGTGAATGTAGAAATGAAATATTATTCCTTTTATTTTTATAACGCTCGCATTGTAGTATTTTTGTTGGTGAATGAACGCGGCACAGGAAGATCGAATAAGACGAATCCGTACATGGGAACTTCATGAGAAGAAGCGCAGTGCGGGCGCGCGACGCGTTTTCGAAGCGGCGGAAGCCTCCCGCGACGAGCAGCTCCCGCGCGCGCCGTCCAGGAAGACGTCACTCAAGCGCCTCGCGGTGGGAAGCGCGTCGCGGAGCGCCGCCCGGGCCCTCTCGGCGACAACACAACACCGCCGGAAGCGACACGACACGACACGACACGGCACGATATGATACGATGGGATGCGATATGATACGATATGATACGATATGATACGACATGATACGATATGATACGATGCGAAACGACCCGACATGATATGGTACTGTACAACACATCCCGATTTGATTCGCCCCTCTCAGACCCGACCCGACTCATTCTATTCCGACCCTACCCAATCCGACACCATCACACCGCATAATTCTGCCTTGTCGCGCAGTGACCCCTCCCCCCGAGCTATCGCGTCCTATTCAGAAACAATCTATTCCGGCCCGCCCCACGCCGTTCTGTCCCGCCTCGTCCCATCCCGTCTTCCCCTTTCCCGTATCAACTCATTTCTTTCCGTGCCGGCCTCCATCATCACAGACGTCCTTGCCCTTCCGCACCCCGCCAAAAGCTACCCCGGTCTTCCCCACCACTTCCTACCCGTCTCACCCTTCGCCCCTCAGGCCACCCCCTACCTTCTACCCCTCCACCGTCACCCTCTCAC
>BOPP01000075.1:6050849-6087287 GCA_017312745.1 Gryllus bimaculatus
GCCCCGCCCGGCAGCGCCGCTCGCTGCCTCGCGGTTAGTGTCTTCTCACCGCGGCGCTGCTCGTTTGTCGCCAGCTAAAGGCGCGCAGCCGGCGTAGAGCTTTCCAATCGTGCGCTGCGCTCTGCGCGAGCAAATACCCTCCTGCAATTGACGCATCTTTGAAAGGTGCGCTCTCACCCCTCATACAGTCGCTCTGGTTGTGCAAGAGTGTGCAAATGAATCGAAGAATCGAAATGAGGAAAAGTGGCGAATGCATACCTCCACTTGCGACTGTTAGCGCGAAATATCAATAGGAAGAACTCCATATATTTCACTTTTTCTCAAATGAATTCAGGGAGAAACACGATTTAAAAAGTCGAAGGACTTTCAGATGTGATGTCAGCACGCGTACGAGCGAATGGACGCGACATCTCCATTTAAATCGTACGCGAAAACGTGAAGCACGGTTTCATTGCTAATATATTACGCAGAACTGAAAACAGAAAATGTCAATAAATCTAATTTCAATTACTCGAAATCATCGATATTTTGATCTTCACTAATCCCCTTCCCTTTTCCTGTAAACATGATGTCTGATAAGTCGTTAAATTGAAATGTTCGATTACTCTCTACTACACAACTCATTTAAATAGAATAATAGTCTTCACGTTTAATACTTTACATATGTTTAAAATTCTTGTCGTAAAGACTTGTGGTGAATACATGTGATTGCCAAAATCTTATGCATGTTTACAGAAATGCTGTGGAATAAATATTACATGCATGAATCATGAAGGAAAACAATGCTTTACGTTTGTGTTATTTCAATAAACATAGTGCGATTCTGTTGTTTTCTTGTGACGAAAAGAATGTTCCAATCCATACCTCAAGGACGTAACGTAATAGCAATCAATGAACGAATATATGTGATTGCGTATTTCGCAAAACCCGTGATTTGTAAATCTAGATAACCAGAGTTTTACATCTTTGCAAGTATCTGCTTAGATATTTCAAAGCAAAACTAAACCACCTCCCAATTAAACAATACAATAAAGGGGAAGAGGAACGGGCCAACTTTCGCGCGTAATTATTAGAGGAAACGAGTGAAACTGCAACCGTTTCAGTTTCCGAACAGGAAATCTCGAAATTATCATTCCTGGCATTTCTTGCCGTAAAACCTTCATCAAGCATAACGTTTCCACAGACGTGACGTGATGCGGCCTGGTACTGTTGTCGATAAATAATTATAGGAAACACGTTCCTCGGAGAGTGCGGTAACAGTGAGCGTACCTCGTTACGTAACTCGTACACGAGATAAAGCAATTAACTCTCTTTCCGACATACTGATAGAGATTTTCTCATTAAGATCAATAAAAGAGTTATGTTTTAAACACTTTGCTTATTAATTAAATTAATTTTATTGTTTATAAAACGCGAAATCGCATTCGTATGGGTAAATGTATTATAAATTATTACACACAACAAATATTTGTCGCTGAGAAATCCCTACAGTTTACCCCGAGATTTGTGGCGACGAGAGTCAAAATATCGTGCTTTACAGTTCGAAGCAGTTCTAAGCATTACACAAAGTACCACCAAGCTCAAGCTGACGCGTGCCTCCCCTGTTGCCATGACAACGCCCCTCAACCAATACGGAAAGAGTACTTTTGTTTTGTACAGGTTTTGAGTTGTGGCACGGACCATTGTGTGGCAGACCTAGTATTTCAGAGGCCACAATACATTATTATTATTATTATTATTATTATTATTATTATTATTATTATTATTATTATTATTATTATTATTGAAAGTGCTGTATTCACGGAGAAGTGATCCTAAAAGTTGAGAAATCTAATTAATTTATTTGGAATGTTGCCAATAACAGTTTGCCAGTAAACCAAAGCTCATTGACTTTCAATTTCACGATATGATTCCGTGCCTGCATTAGTCTGGGCCTCCCGAAGTTTTGAACCCACCGTCCGCCATTGCTGGGAAATGTGCGAGAGCGTTGGAATGTATCGTCTGTGCAAGTTCGTTGCCGACGACGGAGCAGGTGGACCGCCGCTACCGAGACTAAGATGGCGATAAGATAATGAGGGAGAAATGCCACGAGAACTCGTGCACGCGGCCGTAGTGCAGCGGAGAAAACAAGAGCCTTTGCTTGAGAGAGTAGGTCAATGGTTTGCTAAAACCCGTTCGCTCATTTTTGTATTAGCCATCAAAGATCCCATTAAGGGCAAGGGTCTCCTGCATTTTTGCAGGGAATACTGAATGAAGTGATAGGGTGATGATTGAGGGGTGAAAGGACGAACACAAATTCAACCATACCCATGGCGGGACTCGAACCCTCGATTCTTCGGCTCGAGGTTGCCACGGCACGACTGCCTTAGCGATCTCGGTAACCTGGGTCGGCGTTCGTTCGTTATTGATCGCAAATAGAATCCTTCCTTATGATTCTCAAACCTTCTAGCGATGCGGCGACTGGAATTAAGAACTTAAGCGTAGGACAGCGACGGGTTTAGGTAGGATGGAGTCATTGCTTGGATAGGAATTCAGGCTTTCGGTATTAGTCGACTCGTGTGATTTTTGCAGGAGAGGTGATTGAAAGTTCAAAGAATTATATAAATCAGTTGATCAACATAAGAGGCACATTTGTTGCATGTAAACGTACAGCGTACGTCATATAATAAATCATTTCTTCGGCAATGTCTTGTCAGTCTCTTCAGAAACAAGAAAGGAAAGGTTTTCTTGTTGTGATGCTTATCATTGTGTAATCCCAAACTTCAAGAGAGAACTGTTCTTCTCAGCGGTCTCCATGGTTTCCTCCCATCAATTCTATCGCTTTATCCTAAGAGTGAAAGGGAGACTCTCATTCTGAAGGACAAACGATGATGTGGTTATCATTTCTCATATGATTCCTATATTTTAAATAATCTTTATACAATCATTATTTTTCTTTGCGGTTGTAGTTTAAAAGTTTTGAAATATGTGTAGATAATTTTGTACGTCGATTTGTCGACATTTGAATCATTACAACAGTGCATCAAATTTTAACAGAGATGTTTTCTCTCTGTCCCTAGTTAGTCATGCCTTCTTAATAGCCCCTTGGGTGTTGTTCGAAGAAAGGAGCTCGCTGTGAAGGAAGTGAAACTTTGGAAAACAGATGATATCAATGAGAAGAGCGAGTTGAGTCAGTGGGGAACATTTTGCTTTTGTTTATTAGTACTTAAAAATCATGTCCGAATATGTCGGGTCATTGTTAGTAACACAGCTGACACTCCTGAAGAGAAAGGCAGTGCTTGTCCTTGGAACATTAGATGGCAATTTTGTTTGGTTAGTTTCTGCATTTTATGTGTATACTTCCTGTAACTTGAAAATTATCATTGAATACCATAGTACTATTTGATTAATACTTCATTACGTTTCCATACCATAAAATCTGAAGATTCTCAGTTGGATTTCGTAGCATGTAATTTTGATGACTGATGATAATGATGATGTTGATCTATTATAATTCATACGTGTCACAAACATACTTCATTGATATTATATAGCGGAAGTTTTTCACCTTTCAATACAACATGCTTTTACAAAGTGTTAACTACGCATTTTACTAATACTTTGTATTTTACTGTACTTCGTATTTTTTCTGTATTTTCACTGTAATTGGGTGTGGAACAAATGTAGTAGTATTTTGTATATTGTAATTCCTAACAGCATTTGAAGGAGAAGAAAAATGTAAGGAGAACAGATTTAAGAGTTCAGATTCAACATATTGTTTCCAATTTGACACAATCATTGCTTGATGACAGTGCTTATTTGCTACCCATTTATAACCTTTCACTATGATGTGCGTCAAACATATTAATTAAAGATGACATCCCACTTCTTCTTTGTGTGATCTGCACGCGCTCTCATGAGTGACGGCAGAAATAATTCTGCAAGTTCACGTCTCGTAAGGCTTCTATGCACTCGGGAAGCCCCACAAATAATTTCTATTTATGTTGCAACTTCTTTTTCTTTGGTTTAACAAGTACTATTTTTCTTTTCCAAAGACAGGTAACGCTGTTATAATAAATATTTCAATACATAATTATCTGAAATTTGGGAAAGATTTTAGTAATTCATAATTGATTACAAACCAACTGTTTTAACGAAAAGTGACTAAAACTTCGATCGAGAAATTAAATGGATTAGGTTCATCGAAAGATCATTACCTCTTTCCAAAAACCCCTTTACAAACAATTAACAAAATGTGAACGCTCGCCCAAGTTCAAATAGTTTCAGTGTAGTTAAGAGGACTGCAGGTTTGAAGCTTGTCCAATGACTGAGTGTTAGATTGATAACAGGTGAATTAAAACTTGTAACGTCCTTTTAATTGCATATGAACGTGGCACGACTGAATTGCAAATGAAGGAAATTTAAGCCAAATCGGCTACCAAGATGTTGACAGGCAAGCAGACCAAACCGACATCGATTTCTTGTGAGATGGCCGCGACGAC
This sequence comes from Gryllus bimaculatus, assembly GCA_017312745.1. Classification (NCBI taxonomy): domain Eukaryota; kingdom Metazoa; phylum Arthropoda; class Insecta; order Orthoptera; family Gryllidae; genus Gryllus; species Gryllus bimaculatus. The sequence continues at coordinate 6,055,331 of BOPP01000075.1, forward strand.
TTCTCCGAAAGAATATCCAGATTTTCCAGTACTTCCAAGAGAGCTACAACGCTAATGTTGATGGGCACAATGATGTAATTTTGAAGTATGGGATTACACTTTTCCTCAAATGCATTTCCTGGAATCAATGTCATCACTGATTGCACGTCCCTTGTGCATCAGGCCCAGTCAGTCTTGCCAACTTTTTGTTAATTATTGCTAAATATTAATTTGGATGGTATAGGAAAACTAAAATACGGATCTTATTGTATAAAATAAAGTTCGCGCATTTTTTTACTATTTCAATAATGTTAAAAATATTTCGGTAACTTGATATGCCTCGCGTATCTTTAGTATCGCCAAAACAGTTCCTTTCTACTTTCTATGGAGGTTCCCCTAATTTAACTACGCAATGAAAATTAATATGGAAATAAACTACTTCCGATTAAAAATCAATGCACCTTTTTTCATATTTATTAATTACTAGTGTAAAAATAAAAATAATTGGGAGTCGTTTAAAAATAGTGGGAGAATCCATATCCATCAGAAGTCATTTCAATTAATATATTAGTTTTTGCGTGTTTGTGAACTAACATGGAAATTTCGTTCAACATATTAATGCGGGTCCCGATCTAGCGGAGTCCGTTCGGAAATGCTTACTTTCCCCCACTGAATGCCCCGTTTCTTGCATTGCGCAGAGCCCAACACTCCCGGAAAGTTCATCGTGTGGTTCCGCAATGAGACGACGCTGCTGGTGCTGTGGCAGCCGCCCTACCCCGTGGGGGTCTTCTCCGACTACAAGGTCAGCATCCAGCCCCCGGACGCCCCCGACTCGGTGCTGTACGTCAGCAAAGACACCGAACCTCCGGGCCCTGCACAAGCCGCCTTCAAGGTAAGCACTTATTGTGTACGAAGGAAATGGGTATATTTATCTTATTTATAAATAAAATTGAAGTGACTGTGATTTTTAAATTACAGCCATTTTATAAGCTCATAATTGTATTGTGCATGATATGAAAACCTTTTTTTGTTTTTGTTGTTTGTTTTTCTACGATTTTTTGTCACTTTGTTGGACTATTTGATCGAGTTAACTCGGAAACGACAAACCAATTTTGATGGAGTTTTCACTGAAAAGTAGAGAATTTTGTCGGGGACAATATAGGCTACTGTTCCCAAATCATTATTTTCTAATATTGTAATGAGAAGAAATATTTTATGTACATATCTAGAGTTTTATGCCGCTCTTAATGAAATGTTGTTAGTGAAAGTGGCTTTCAGAACAAGAAAAAAAATTACTGTTGACACGAAAGTTTGTAAAATAATCGTGAATCTCCTGAGTAATGAAAATATAGCCCTCAAACATCCCGACACACCGGAAAAAGCACCCTTTAGACATCTTCCAACTTCCCCCTTTTATCATCTAAGCCAGAGGGTAAAGACAAAAAAACGGCAGACCTGACAACAAACTACCAAACTGACTGACACAGCTGAAGACGCAATTGACTACAACTGCGCCGTATCATTTCACTCCACCCCATCCCCTCCCATTCCCTCCCATCCCTGTCCCTCCCTTTCCACACCCCGTCTTCCAAAACCCTAATAAAACAATGCTTCTCTCCATGAACAAAATAACCTTCCACCAACAACCCAGACTCCTGATCCCCGTCCCCGTACTGGGGAGAGGAGTCAAAAGCTTAAAACAACAACCCACCGGAAGCCCACTGTTCGAAGGGACCCCACTAGGGGTCAGGCGAACTTAATCAAAAATCTCAGACATTGCAACCATATTAAATGTTGTAGTTGTGGCCATTGAGGCCTTGCAAGTTGGACACCTCTAGTCTAGAACCTGGTAGTGCTTCCCTGCTTCGGTGGGCGGTCTTCGCTGCCCATCGCTCTCCCGTCGGGTGGTGTCGTGTCGTGACGTGTCGTGACGTGTCGTGTCGTGTCGTGTGGCAGGGTCTGGTGCCGGGCCGAGCCTACGACATCTCCGTGCAGACGGAGACGGACAACGCGGAGGTGTCGACGCCGACGACGGCGCAGTACCGCACGGTGCCCTTGCGGCCGCTCAACGTCTCCTACGACCCCGCCTCCGTCAGCGAGTCCTCCTTCCGCGTGCACTGGGAGCCCCCGCGCGGCAACAGGTGAGTGGCTGCACGCCTATGCCGCTCTCTGCGGGACATTCTGAATGCTCGACACGTCCGAAGGTGTCAAACTTCTAATTTTTCTATCCACGTCTTTGAATCTTATTCTTTTACTTCATTTAATAGCCAAAAAGATTTATAGTAAATTCTTCTTCTTCTTTTTCTTCTTCTTCTTCTTCTTCTTCTTCTTCTTCTTCATCTTCTCCTTATTATTATTATTTCATATTATTAATAACAATACGTAAAACCACTTACCATTATTTGTCAATGTTTTCCGATTCTTTCAAGGCTTGAACGCTGGACTTGATATCATTTTGTTTGTATACTGACGAAATCCCCCCCTTTCTAGCTTTTTTTAAAGGTAATTCATAAATACGTTCGCATTTTTAACATTTTCAAAACCTCTTTAAAAAATTAGTAGTACTTATTAACATTTTACTGATTTAAACAATTTTATTTTCTATTCCTAACTTCCTGACTAGCTCAAAGATAATTTCTCTAAATTTGAGTAAAATCTCGTAGTGTTCAACTTGATATATTTGTGATTGATTTGTAATACATCCCAAACTTGAAATTAATAAATTTAATCTCGCAAGTGTTGTCAGAGCATTCCTTTTCTATCAACTCCTGCGTCCCTCGCTTTCACTCCTGTCGCCTATGTGAGAAACTCTTCACCCAAATTGCGTACGTATTTTCAATGAATTAAGAACCTCCTTTTTATTATGTACTATTAAAATAAAAGTTTTGAAAATGATCAGGCGGAAGAGCAGACCAAATCACCTGAGCCTCGCCATCAATAAAGTCATTTCTTGATTTAATTAATTAATTAATTACTATACTTACACTCTGTTCAGTCACTTGAGTGATCTTTTGTCACTCATTTTTTGCCAAATCACATTGGGAGGCTTGGTTGGTGAGTAATGTAAGAATGTTTCGCTTTCATTTCACAAACGTTGGCTAACTCCTGCTGGAGCTGTTTTACTCCTATTATATTGTCATTGTGCCAACCGAAGAATGTTCACGTGAAATCAATGTTTTTATGTAGCTAGAATGCAAGAAAAGTACACCTCAAACCTTCTACTTTAAAAATATTACCTAAACTTATGTTTCTTTGATTAAGAGCAATGATTATTGTACATTTAGTTGAAAGCCTATTTGAAGTGAATATCGCAGGCACTTGGTCCGTGTACCTTCGCCGTTCACAGCCGCACTTTTAATTCAAGCTACGGTTTAGTTGTTGACACGGTCTTGCAACTCGGATACCTCCGAACTTGTGACATCAAGTCAGGCAACATTGATTACACTGCGCAGGACGGACATTTTATGTCGCAGCGGCCCGTAGAAATCTGTTTCGGCCGTCGAGCCTTTGCTGCTCGGGAACATCTCTCCCTCGGCGCCGTGCTAGCGCAAAGCTTTCCCGTGGCTTCTTACGTTCCCTACAGAAGGTTCTGCAAATCACGCCAAGTGGCAGCATTGTGATTTGAAATGTTCTCACGGATGCCCTCGCCTGTGTTTAGCTTCCTTGCGTGCACTTCTTCTTTCTCTAGGCTTATGGCCTGTTTTTGCCTGCTGAGTGTTCCTTCCATCTCCGTTTTGGACGTCTCGGGCTACGTCTTCAAAAAAGGATGCCGTCACGACATGCTGGGACAATGTTTGGAGACATTCTCGATATAGTGTGTTGGGCCCATTTTTCTTTTCGTTCTACCACCCATTGCTCTACTAATTGGATATTGAAAAGATTCCAATTTCAGAGCATCTTTCTTTATTCTTTAATGATGTACGCATAATAGTTTACATACACTCGCAGAAAAAAGCAGTGTGTGTGGTCATGGAATCTGGGAGGCCCCAACCCGAGACTTGTCATTTTGTCATCGAAGTACACTGAGAAAATTGGCCAGAATGTGTTTCGGAGGTACCTGAAGTGTTTGGGGAAGGGTTGGTCGATTATTAAAATATAATCGATTGATTTATTGTTCGTTTAATAGGATACGATAGGGCTGCTTTAGCCGTGATCGCTAAGGCTATCCTTTCATACTCAGTTGCAGTTCCTTTCGCCTATGTATCCTAAATATTTTAAGCCTTTTAGTCAGGTTTGGCTTAAAAAATAACTTATATTACCCAATATGTACAGTGTTTATTACCAGTAATTGTAATTGTGCTAAATGTTGGTACTACTGAACATAATGAATTGTACCTAGTAATATATCAATCGAGTTACGATATCTTGAAGTTATTTCTATTAACCAATCAGAGAATTGCTAGGAGGTTAATAAACAATATTGGGAATTGTTTTCGAAACAATTTCTTCAAGAATTGCTTTTATTCGCGATGCGCAATTGCACGACGCTATGAAAGGGCTCACATTTTATGTCTTTCTGCTCGTCAACCATCGTAGTAGGACTTAAAACTTCGAAATAATTATTTAACCTCAGAACACCGATTTATTAGGCTACCTCGGTTACTCTATACTATTTAGAGTATATGTCGCGTTACTTGAATTTCACGACTCATTTTGTCTTTTCTTATTAAGACATCATCTATTTTACACTGAAGTGCTTTGTTGAAATATGGAGTAATTTATCAACCTATAATTTGTGAGCTATCACATTTCGTTCTGGCGATTGCAACTCTTTAGTACATTAGAAGAAAACTGCCAGTTGTATACTCGTAAATATGTTTACTATTCAAAGTTGTACATAAGGCAATCAGTCGTTTAATTAGCATTAGTCATCATTAGTCACTACGCCAAAACATGATCCTTATAAATAAAAATTAATCATTTAAAATAATGTGGCGTTTGAGAAATTAAAAAAAATGTTTTAAAAATTGAAGAAATTTGAGATTGTTAAATCCAGATGTCGTGCACATACGTACGCTTTCAAACGTTTACCTAAGACCTATTCAGGATCCACTGCATAAAATGTAGCTTTGGCAGTGTTTTGGGAATAAATTACTCGTGCCGATGTCTTAATAAACGTTTTACAAATTTAATAAGCTTCAATCGATGTCTTAGTCATCACGAAGACATTGTCGTTTAAAGTCGATAATATTTAGTGACAACTTAAACAAATTGTGTGATGTTGGTGGTGGGGGAACTTTGTGAGTGTCCTAATGACGCTGAAAATACCAGCAAGAGGGGCCGCGTCGTGCTGAGTTAGTGCTGGAGACTTGCATATTATATGTTGTTGTTTATTCGGAAGTTCCTACTACAATGTGGCTAGCAAGCCGCAGCCAAGCTAGTGGGGGTCGGAGGCACCTGGGCATGGCCTCTATCCTCCTTCCACCACGTTAACAGTTCGCAGTTAAATGTTAGCCATAACTTGGATACATTCTAATTTTTATTTAATATAATATGTTCCTCCTAATTGGACCTGCAGGTCGAGCTAAGTGCTTTGGATTAATTATGAAATTACAAAACAGTGATTTTACATAATAAGTAATTTGCGAAGAACTACTATTTACTGTGACAGTGAGATGTAATCATTTTAAAATATAATTGAGTGACAACATAAATCTGGCTCTTGAAGCATTTCCATTTCCATTTATTATTTTCCCCTATGTGAACCTTAAACCAGCTAAAGGAAATCCAGCGTGAGATTTTGCTTATGAATGTGGTGGACGCGTCTCGATTCGCAGCGAGTTCGACAAGTACCAGGTGATGCTGTCGCTTCGCCGGCCGACGCCGGTGACCCTGGGCCGCGACGAGCCCACCACGGTGGAGTTCCGCGAGGGCCTGGAAGCGGGCCGCAGCTACCAGGTGGTGGTGAAGACGGTGTCGGGCAAAGTCACCAGTTGGCCTGCCACCGTCAACGTCACGCTCAGTAAGTACCGTCGCTCGTAAACTCGACCAACCGCACGTACAGCATTTTTTTTCGAAAAATAACCGCTCCTTTTTCACCCTAAAAAGTATCAACAAAAATGGAGCGGGTTATACGCACGATGAAGTGAATTAATTTTCCAAAACTGTCTGAAGAATAGTCAGGGCCGGATTTAAGTATTGCGCCCCCCCCCATATTACGGGGGGGCCCTCCCCCCGTAAAATAGCTCCATCTTTGGGCCTCACCACTCTCAATTTGAGTGTGAAACATTTGAGGGTTTACGCAAAACATTCAGTTGCAAATAACGAAGTAGTTGTTCAATCAAATCAATGTTCAATTCAATTACCATAAAGAAAAGTATAGGCACAAGTAGCCGAAAACAAGATGAGAGAGCAATTTACGTTTCTTGGCTTCCTTTTCCCACCATTTTATAATCATATTTTAAACACATGTAAAAGTAAATTAATAAAACATACTACAAGGAGAACGAAAATATAGCTTCGAGGAGAGACTTCGTTGATACGTTATATTGTGTTAAATTAGTGATTTTTGATATCTCTTTTCTAGAAAATGGAAAATTATAAAATTTTGCTATATTGCACTCTTAAAGATACATATTTAATCACAGCTGGATTAGAACACTTCTGGAGAAATATTTTCAAATGAGTATGGCACCACAAAACAATTTACATACAAAAATATCTCTACTACCAACTTTGTGTTTCAAGAACTCAAAACAAAACAAACCATGCCAAAGTTAAAAAAAAGTCACTGTTTGTGTTTGCAGTGTCAAAAGATGGTGATCATATGCCACATAAGTAAGAATTTAAGTAAAGGGCTCACAGGTCCCAAAAAACAAAATAAAAAAAGTCATTATATTTTTAAACAGTGAAGACTGAACTATTTATTTAAAAAATGATAATTTAATCCTTTTCATGGACAGTCTTGCCTTAATAACACATTTAATAATTTTGTTACATTTAATACTTATAATCATTTCAATGATGCTGAAAATGCACAATTTAAGCACATTTTCACAGAAAACTTTTGAGTTTGGCGGAAACTTGATTGAAAATTACTTGAAACACTTCTACTCACATATACAATAATAATTCATCCCTCGGTATCATTTTTCTTTTTAAACAATCAATAAGGAAGGTTTCAAAATAATGTTTTATTGTCCATATATTACTGGAAAACAACATTTTTCATAATATTTATACACATCATCAGTTGTGAACAAAAAGGTAATATGTGTATGCATGGAAATAATGTAATAGACCATTGATCAATTAGATTGATTGACCGATGGTCCGTTAAATTAGACATTTCTATCATGCTAAATAATACTTTAAAGCAACAAATTGGTTTCAAAAAGAGTGTGCCACTGGTTGCATGCTTAACTTTTTTCAGCTCAGACTCATCACAAAATTAGTGTAGTCTTTAATTTCATTGATAGAGCAATTAATCTTTCCCATTCCAAATATCATGCCACTCATTTGAACATTGTAAGACATCCTCACTGAAAATAACTACACTTTTCATGTTATTGATAAGTATCTCACAAAATCTCAAAGTCAATTTTCTGCAGCATTGTGCAATTTTCTCTATTCTACCTATATGGTTCCATATATATGTACATAAACAAAAAGTAATTATAAGCAACCTATACAAATAAACTTTTTTTTTGAAATATGTTAAACTGTGTAACATGATAACTGAGAAGTATAAAAGTTTAAAACAGTATACAATATTAAACCTGCATTATTGTTAATAATTATTGTGATATATTGTAACTAAGAAGTCGCAAATTAAATACTTCCATATTCAATGACTTCTAGGGTAAAGTGTGAATGAATTGATGAATAATTAAGTTTTTTCTTTTTTAATGATTTCACTGACTTTCTGCAGAACCTCTGCCTGTGAGAAATCTTCAGGCATCTATGGATGAGGGCTCTGGGCTTGTCAGTGTGTCATGGGCACCTGACAATTCCAGTCACCAGGAGTCATACAAGGTGAGCAGAATGTTAACACAATTTTTGTAATAGAGCACAGATCTTTGTGGATGAGAAAATAAAACAAGCAAGTTGAATATAACATAGTATTCACTAAATTACTTGCTACAAAATCAGATAATACAATTTACACATAGAATGTTAAACAAAAGCTCTAACTTATTGTCTCTTGTAGAAACTATTTAGTCTGAAATAAATATTGAAGATATTGCCCTCAATCAAATTATTTTATGCAGAAATAAATGAAATACTTTGTCAAATTCCTGTGTAACCTTAATTTGTTGTATTTCAACTGAGAAGTATGGTATTTCTTTCCATGTATATGACAGAGGCAAACAATTTGAATTGAGAATAATTTTGTGAATGATTTATCAGCAAATATTGAATTCCTATAAACATGTGTATTACTAGTGTAGAAAGCTTATGTATTTTTGGATGCTAGTTCTTTTCTTGTGTTGCTTAAATCCTGCCATACGTGTAGTATACTAAATAAAATAAGCTTGTTCACAGTTATATATAAAGATATCTCATTTGTCATGTATGAAATAGATAAATACCAATACTTAATGCTTTTTTTAATAAAATTTACTTTTCTCCTGAAATGCCTACATTTGGATTCTCCCTGCTTCTGTATGTATTTTCAAATAAATAGTTAGTGTTGCTGTATTGTGCTGTGTTGTTCGCACTAAAAATTAATTTTTTGTTTAGTTGACATATCATGAAGTGGACTCTTCTTTCAATGGAGACAGCAATGTCTTGAAGGAAATTCATCCTCCTATTCGTCTAGAATCTTTATTACCCGGTCGAAATTACTCCATCAGTGTTGTTGCTGTCAGTGGAGGAGTAGAGAGCAATGAAACTCTTGTGTATCAAGCGACTCGTAAGTCAGTTTTAGGATATATGTTGTAGTTTAAGTCTAAATGTCTTAGAATATTTTAATTATAATTAAAAATATATTAATATTGAAGTAAATAATTAGCTAGAAATGAGTTTTAAACTGCATTATTAATTTATTTGACTATAGAGAATGGACTCTTTCAGGTCTAAATATATCCATAGGTGTAAGATTTTCACTCAGAAAAATATGAATAAATGACATAAAGTTTCATATGAGAATTATGAGATGTATGATTAATAATGATTATGTACATTGTTTTTTTCTACAGGTCCTTTCTCACCAATAATTGGAACTATTACACCAATTGAAAGAGGACTCAATATATCATGGAAATCAGATGTTAAAACACGTCAAGAGAAATTTGAAGTTGTTTACAAGCGCAATGACACCGATGAAGCAGTCTCAACTTTGACAATTGAGAGCAGTTTAATTTTACGTGACTTGTATCCGGGAGCAGGTTATGAAGTCAAAGTTTTTGCACTAAGTCATGGTCTTCGATCAGAACCACATGCACACTTCCAAGCTGTCTGTAAGTATTAGAAATGTGTTTTTAATACTTTTGTGGTATTGTTTTACATTACTTGTTTTTGAAAAATGGTATCTATAGAACATAAAATACGTTCATAATTTCATAATTTAATGGTAATTTAATGATAAATGTTGAAATTTGGTTGATTTATGAAGGACATAATATGACAAAAAGAGTAAACTTATATGAGTTCACTTAGAAAGATAATTTTTTTTCTTCATAGATCCACATCCTCCACAAAACGTCACCATAGAAAAAGTCACAAGTAACTCTGTAGTAGTGCGATGGTTACCTCCAACAGATTCCTTGTATCAAGAATTTATTGTGAAGTAAGTTAAAGTGCATTGTTAATAAATATTTTATAACTACTAATATTTCTTAAATTTTTTATTAATGTGAATTTTGTAGATCACGACCTGAATCAGAAGACACATGGGTTCCATTTGATCCATCAACAAGATTTGAGGCAGAGGTTATTGACATGGTTCCAGGAGAAAAATACCATATTCAAGTTATTACAGCATCATTTGGTGTTGAAAGTATTCACCCACAAGAAGTGACTCATACAATCCGTAAGTATTTGATATGATTGTTTAAGGCTACAAACCTTTATGAAAACTTGCAGCCAAGAAAAAATATTTTGTTTTCTTTGTGTTCATCACATCACATTGTTTTACTACAGAAGTATTACTGTCATTCTAGGTCCAAATCCTGTTTCAAACATTGCTCCTCTTGTGGATTCCACTAATGTAACTTTGGAATGGCCTCGACCAGAAGGTCGAGTTGAAAGGTACATAGTGCGTTGGCAAGCTGTAGATGATCCTGAATTTGTTCAGGTGCGAAATGTGACTGAACAGATGGTGAACCCTCGTTCTGAACATAATACTGAAGAGGGTAGACCAGTTAGAGTTTTAATTGGTGATCTTACTCCTGGGTTAAATTACACTTTCCGTATCCATACAGAATCATATGGTTTACAGTCAGATAATACTGTGCTTTATGAGCGAACAAGTAAGTACAAGCTACAAGAGTTAAAATACAATGAGTGAAACCTATTAATTCATGTCATAATTTTGAACTTTTTAATGGTGTGAAAATAATATAATTTTTGTGTTTGTTTTTGTTCCTGTAGTGCCATTAATCCAGTCTGAAGTTGTAGTAGTCAATAACCCTCAATTGACTGATGAAGTAACTTTACGCTATACCCCAACACCTCCTGCTTCATCTCGATTTGATAGATACAGATTTCAGTTATCAGATCCTAATGTTCAAATCAAAGAAAAGCCTTCAAATGATACTGATATGAAAGTAACATTCAAAGGGCTTGTTCCTGGCCGACTCTATAACATTACTCTATGGACTGTATCTGGGAATCGTCTCTCTCAACCATTGCAGCGACAAGACAGACTATGTAAGTGTATTCCAAAACAAATATTGTGGATTCTCAAGTAATAAAATGGTGAAAATTATTATTTCTAAAATCTAATTAGATTATGTGATCTGTTTTTAAAAACAGAATAAATTTCGTATTGCATGTAAAAAAAAAAAAAAATGTATTAATATAGCCATATTTACCTACCAATTATCTGACAATTACAAATAAGTTGTTTATTTAATTTATTTACTCAGATATAAAACGAGTTTGTTTCCAGAATTCTTGATTCGAAAAATGGGGGATCCTATTAAACTCGTAGATTCAGCTTAGTCGATGAGAATCACTGTCTTTCAGTCCTGAAAAACACACAGTTGCGAGTTCGCAGTTCACAACTGGATCGCCCAGACGTTACAATACGAATTTTAAGCTGACAAAACAAAACGCTTCAAAGGCCGCTCTCATCTATCCCTTAGTTAAGGCGCCGCGGAATCTCAAAACACTTGAGTATTGCGCGATGTTCGCTTTCAGAGGATATCGGAAGAACAAATAGAATGTATCTCAATAGTAATAGTGTAGCTGCTGGCACGCGCCCTGATTGCACTCTTATTCATTACCTGCTTCTCAACACCCTTGTCATCAGAAAGACTGACCGGAGTTGTCATGACATAGTATTAATACTACAATTGCGATGAAAACTGAACTGATTCCCCGTTTAGAGGTATATGGACTCGCATTCCATGCTCGGGTAGTCGTGTTTCAGACACTGGCGCGTGTTGAATTGTATTCGTGGTGTCCAATGCGACGTGCCTTTCCAACTCAGACAAATATTTATTAAAGTGACATTATGAAAGAATGACATTGTAAGTTAAAAAGCAACAGATAAATGAATGGAAATTGTGGCCGGAATTCTTTGGAGGTGCGGGTCGAGGCTTATCTAAGTATTCAGGCGACCATGATAAGCGTAGAATTTGCACCCATCAGGATACTTCAAAAAAGGCTTCAGCTGTATAGCTCTGAAGAAGGCCACAGCAAGATGGCCGAAACGTCAGTACAATTGACCGAGACGCGGCTCATCCCGGATAGCCAAGAATGCACTTCAAATAAGGGTTGTTATTTGTTTTAGCGGGTATACTCTAAATAGCGCCATTTGTGAGTGGCGCCTATGGCACGTGCCATGTCTACCATGCCAAGATACGCCTCTGGGTACTGGGGCTTGTTTGTTCGCAGTTGACAACTGGATCGCCTAGACGTTACAATAGGAATTTTGAGCTAATGGTCCCTAAAGAAGCTGAGACCACCAACTTCAGCGTGGCTGGAAGAAACTTTGATGTCACAGAAATAAATATTCGTAGGTAGCGTCAGATAAGACAAATGAGAGATCGCATAAATCTTTTAGAGGACCCAAAATGCGAAGATTTCCGAAGTTGGAGCAGCAATTTGTGGAGTATCTGTAATGAAACGCAATGAAGACTCCCTATCTCTCGAGAAATTATCCGAATGAAGGCACTTGAGTGAAAGGATAATCTTGTATGAGTATGGGCGTAAGAATGATGAAAAGATCTAGTCTGACATTTCGGCGAAGGATTACGCTAGCTCAGCGACTTTTGAAGAAAAAAATGAATTGGCCTCCAGCGTCATATTCTCAAACTACGGAAAGATATGGCTATCTGCTCAGTCAAATTGGCAATTCTAACTAGTCGCCCGTTTATTTTGATAGTGTGCCATTAAAAGCAACAGTTGAAGCCAAATGGACCAAAAGAGTATACTTCTGAAACACCAGCAATGAAAACGCCAGAATAACCATTGTGCTGTGGGCTATGTGCTGTAGGTACCGGCCGGAAGCTGCCTTCGGATCCAAGCGGAAGGCGGGGGGCAGGCCCCATCCCCCAAAAGGCCAATAGTTTTCGTTCCCCTTTCTTTATTTGGCAAAATTGATTTAAATATCTATGTCCGAATTATATAATTATTTAAACAATAATATTGTATAGTATCATATTTACAGTACATAAATAATGTACAATATAATAACAAAAAGTTTATTATTTAACAACAATCTACGATGGATAATAAAACACTGTAGGCTTTCACGGCCGGCGTTATATTCTAAGTTCTCTTCCGGGCTGAAGGGCCGTGGTCTATGTCTTCCAATAGACCACGGCCCTTCAGCCCGGAAGAGAACTTAGAAAATAATCTACGATGGCTTCCCGCAAATTGATCAACTGGATCCGCTCCTGCCCGTATGTGATACTGCACAGGAAAAGAATAACAAAATAAACTGCCAACGAAAAGGTGAACGACAATTAAGAAAAGGTGGATGACCATTAAGCTAGATTGGTTAAAGGTTGTTTGGAAGACAATGCCAAGCTATTTGTGGAAAAAGAGAGGAATGCTGGCGCTAGATTATTTCAAGGAATACATCACACAAGAAGTTTGGAATTGATTGTAAAAAAGTAACCCAGACCTAGAAATAACTCCTGATGAGATGACATCTCATCTTCAAGCAATAGATGTTGATGTAAACAAACCATTCAAGCATCACCTCCAATAAAACCATGCCCTCACTCCTAGAGGGAAATTAAGGAATCCCTCAGTTTACAAGCTGGAAGAATGGATAGCTACTGTGTGCAATGAGATCCCCAGTGAATCTATATTGAAGACCTTCACTATAGAATCGAAGTGCTTCAAAAAGGACTCTATTTCCAATGCAGTTGATGCTCAGAAAATGACCTACTGTAGGAGGACAAGGATGAAAAAAACAATACAAGTGAAGATGAACAAAGTAGTGATAGTGTTGTTTGTTGATGATGATGATGGAATGGATTGATAGTGGCGGGTGAAAACAGAAGAAAAAACAGCTAAGTGCACAAATAGGACACACTTTTTAGTGGCAGTTTTAATACCATTTTTATTATAATTGTGAATAGATAAATGAAAAAAAGAAAAAAAAAAAAAAAAAATTCTCGGAGGCCTCATCAATTGGGGATCGTCTTATATTTGATGCTCAAACTTATATTTGGGTAAATTAAATATTTATTAACTATATTTAACTAAGATTTCCTGAGGAATAAGTTTGTTGTGTACATGTCATAGAAATGCTAACCATGTTGTTGTTTTGTTTTTGTTTCTTTTTTTTAACAAAATGTTTATCTGCAAACAGTGCTTAGAATTAAGAGTAATATGCTAAGCGTAACAGTTAAATACATAACTTAGTTTTATATGATATGAAATATTTCTTCAGTTAATAACGTTTTACTCATATTACTAAAATAATTAATATAACTACTATCAAACCTATAACCTTGTTTTTTAAATAGTACAATAGGTTCAAAATGAATTTTTCTTGTTTACATTCCTTCATCCTACAATACCTGGAAGTTTACTTTTGTTATTTTTTCTTTATTTTTTTTAAATATTTTTTTATTTTATTTTATTTTTTTTTTCAGACCCAGAAAGTGTTTCTCATATAAATGCTACAATTATAACTGATACAATGATCACACTTGTGTGGGATCCTCCTACTGGAGATTATACAGAATTTGAAGTTTCATATCTAAATGCTGAACAAGCATTAGTAAATAATGTTACCCGGCATAACTCCATTACCATAACTGAACTACGTCCACATTGGAATTATACTTTCACTGTAACTGTGAGATCAGGCACTGAATCATCTATATTACGAAAATCTCTACCTATCAGTAAAACATTTTCTACTCATGAATCTGTGCCTGGCAAGGTAAGCTTTACAAATATATTTTCATTACTTACCATAATTTTGTTCAATTATGGTAAAGGATTGATATTACATACCGTATTAATTTGTGCTCTAGGTGGAACATTTTCATCCAGAAGATATTCAACCATCAGATATAACTTTTAGTTGGATGTTACCATCAAATGAACAAAATGGAGTGATACTCAAATTCTCCATCACTTATGGTCTGGAGGTAAACCTGTTTTCACTGTCAACTTTTCACAATACTCATAATTAGTGCATGTTTCATTTTCTAAATCAATATTGAAGAATATCTAAATGAATATTATCTGTATCTCTTTGCAATTATGATACTTTTAATAATCTTATCTGAAAAATAATTTGATTTCTCTTGATATATAGGGATCAACACTTACAGAAGTGCGAGATTTTGGATCTCAGGAATTAGGTGGAACTATTCGCAACTTAATTCCTGGGAAGACCTATTTATTTAGAATTCAGGCTGAAACACGAGTAGGTTATGGACCAGAAGCTGTTTGGAAACAGAAAATGCCTATTCTTGGTGAGAAAGTAATAGTATAAGCTGTCAACAAAATTTATCATCAACAACAATAAAAAAGAAAAGATATGAATTTTAGAATGAAAGAAATAATGAATTTTTGTTTTCTGTTTTGTTAGCTCCTCCAATTCCTGGACCTCGAGTGGTTCCATCGGAAGTGAGCGTCACATCCAAAACTATTCAAATTCGCTATCGCAAGAACTACTTTTCTGATAAGAATGGAGCTGTAAGTAATATATTCAATTAATGAATTATATTTTTAATTTTCAAATAAAAATATGATATATTAATATTTTTCCCCTATCTTAGGTTATTTCTTATACAGTAATTGTGGCTGAAGACAACTCAAAGAATGCTTCAGGACTTGAAATGCCCAGTTGGAGAGATGTTCAGGCGTACAGTGTGTGGCCTCCTTATCAGGTAAGCTACTACTCAAGAAGTGTGCTTTATGTTATGAAACTTAGGCTTGCACTGCTATGATAACGTACTTCTCTTTGTACAGGTGATGGAACCTTATTTTCCCTTTGTTAATGCCACTGTTGAGGATTTCATTGTTGGACGTGACAGCTGTGATGTACGTAGTTTGGGGTATTGCAATGGCCCTTTGAAGCCTGGCACAACATATAGAGTGAAAGTTCGAGCATTTACTGCTCCTGATAAATTCACTGACACTGCATATTCCTTCCCAATTCAGACAGGTATAGAAAAGTTTCAATAATTCATTCAATAATGATCACCAGTTGTTGATATCTTTGTTTATATAAATCTTAAATTATCTTTTAGATGCAGACAATACCCATATTATCCTTGGAGTGGGAGTGCCAGTTGTTATTGTATTGCTTTTAGCAATAACTATCTTTATCTTGAAAAGGAGAAGAACAGTGGGAAGACGTGCTGCAGAGACACGTGGCAATGATAGTCTTTCTTTGCCAGATAGTATTATTGAAACTAGGTTAATATATTTTATTACAAAATATTACATTATTGAATATTTTCTTGTCATTATTAGCGTTTTTTACACCTTTCTTTTCTTCTTACAGTCGGCCAATTCGTTTGGACAAGTTTGCTGAACACTATCGCATAATGTCAGCAGATTCAGATTTTCGGTTCTCTGAAGAATTTGAAGAACTAAAACATGTGGGAAGAGAGCAACCATGTACTGCTGCTGATCTCCCATGCAATCGTCCCAAGAATAGATTCACCAACATTTTGCCATATGACCATTCCCGCTTTAAATTGCAACCTGTAGACGATGAGGAAGGATCTGATTATATAAATGCAAATTATGTTCCAGTAAGTACATAATTAATTTATTATTAATGAAGTTCAGTAGACTCGGAATATCACCGTTATGTCTCCAGATCAACGAAGGCAATCATCTGAAAAAGTCAACTAATTAATCCATTGAAGAACCACATACAAGAATATATTGCGTCCAACTTATTTTTTTAATGGCAGTCAATGTTTATAATAATTTACATCAATATATGAATGCTGGGATTTGTATATTAATTATTCTCAATGTTTTGAGCATCTGTGTGTGTTCATCTTCAGGAAGATCTATAAAAGTACTGCATTACAATTACAAACATGCCATTATAAGTTAATTACATTAATTTGATGAATTAAAAATTTATGTTTTATTTGAGGAGGTGTGAAGTCCACAAAATGGTGCTGTTTCTGACATTGCTGAACTAACATTGCTTCATATTGAGATGTGAATATAGATGTTCACAACCTTAATATGACTTTAAAAGTGCTCTGTTTTTTTGAACTCTTTTACTCGCATATAAATTTTTAATTGTTCAAAATAACGTAATTAATCAGGCACAGATTTACGAGGAGGATAATGAGGGAAATTTTCCCTCCCAAAAATTTTCAGTAACTATTAATTTTAACTTGTCACAAAACTTTCAAGCAAAAATATTTTCATATAAACATTAAAATGAATAAAATTGTATTGCGACAAGAGCTGAGTTTAGCCTGTGTCATTCTACATAATATGACACATACTACCAATTTTTTGTATTAGTATTTTGAATAAAAAAATTTCCCCTGGCAAAATTCCTCTCTGGACCTGCCCATGAATTAATGTATAATGGCATATTCATAATTGTAATGCTGTATCTTTACAGATCTTCTTGAAGATGAGCACAAACAGATGCTCAAAACGTTCAGAATAAATAATATTCAAAACCTAGAACTCGTGTATTGATGTTAATTATAAACATTAACTGCCTCAAAAAAAAATTAGTTGGACACATTTACCTATGAAAATTTACACATGATCAGAAACATTATATTAAATAAAAAGATATAATTTAATAATTGCAATAGTAATGAGCCAGCTTTTGCAATGAGCAATGCCATCACTGTTTCAAGGACTATTGGGACTTCTCTATTCAATAATCATTAGTTTCACTCATCAAACTTTGTTTGGCTTTTTTATACAAGTTTTTATTGGATATGTGTTTAATTTTTGACATATGTACATATATATTGAAAGTTGCATAATTTAACATTTAAATATATTTAGATTACTTTATTTTTCAATGATCCATTCCCAAATTAACTTCTCCTTTTTGTACCAAAGGAAGTTTAAGTCCGAATTGCCTTGAAAATAAGAGTCTACTGTACTACATAATTAACTTAAGAACAAGATTTAAATTTAATAGAATGATTTGTAATTTGTGATAGAAAAATTGTGTTGTTTTGACTCATTTTTATATCTTTACTCAATGTAAATAATCTCGTAATATGAATAAATTCGAGTTCTTTTCAAGTTCATGTTAGTATCTAAGTAGAAAGAAATTTGAATGAATGTTAACATAATTCAATTTTTCTTGTAGGGTCATAATTCTCCTCGTGAGTTCTTGGTTACTCAAGGACCTTTACATTCAACTAGAGATGACTTTTGGAGGATGTGTTGGGAAAGCAATTCACGTGCCATTGTTATGTTAACGCGTTGCGTTGAGAAAGGAAGAGAGAAATGTGATCATTACTGGCCATATGACACATTACCAGTGTATTATGGAGATATTTGTGTCACAACTCTAAATGACAGTCACTACCCTGATTGGAATGTTACTGAATTTATGATGTGCCGTGTAAGTAACTTATTGTGCAAAATTGCTATGACATTTCCTTAATTTGTTTATGACTAATATTTTATCCTTTTCTAGGGTGATCAAACACGCATTATAAGGCACTTTCATTTCACCACCTGGCCTGATTTTGGGGTACCTAGTCCCCCACAAACATTGGTGCGTTTTGTAAGGGCATTTCGAGAGCGTGTTGGTCCAGATCAGAAACCCATTGTTGTTCATTGCAGGTTTGTATGAGCTCTTAAAAAACTGTTTAAAAATTTTTATAATTGATATTTTGAAAAGAATGTACTGAAATACTTAAAAAACATACAAAAAAACTTTAGTTCCTAAATTACCTTGACCATTGATCTTCAACAAGAGATTTTTCATATTAATTTTTATAATCTCAATGTACATTAACTTTTTTTCATGAAAATAAACATGAAGTGCAAAATCAGTGTAAAAGAAAAATAATGTTAATGAGATCTTATTAAGAACATTTGCATCTCTTTTAAAGATTTTCAAATGTGAATTCATGAATTTTATTACAATTATATTAAAAAGTATTTTCATATTCCTGATTCTTATTTTGCAGTGCGGGAGTTGGTCGTTCTGGAACCTTCATTGCTCTTGATAGCATACTCCAACAGATCACTATTCAAGATCATGTTGATATTTTTGGCATTGTGTGGGCTATGCGCAAGGAGCGTGTGTGGATGGTACAGACTGAACAGCAGTATATTTGCATTCATCAGTGCTTACTAGCTGTGCTTGAAGGTTCCGAGAATCAAGGTCCTCCCAGAGAAGTTCATGACAACCAGGGCTTTGAAGGTAAATGGAGGAACAATAATGCAATATTTGTATTATTCCTTATTTTCAGTATTTCTTGTATAATGTAGAATAAATGTACCCACAAGTTTTTCAAGTTTCTGTAAGTAAAAGAAAACATTTCAGTTTATGTTCATGTCTGTAAGAAATGTAGCAGAACAGACTTAAT
The DNA here is from genome assembly GCA_017312745.1 of Gryllus bimaculatus. NCBI lineage: Eukaryota > Metazoa > Arthropoda > Insecta > Orthoptera > Gryllidae > Gryllus > Gryllus bimaculatus. The sequence continues at coordinate 6,074,443 of BOPP01000075.1, forward strand.
TCATGCAAACGCTATGTATTTTGTTGATCTTTTTTTTACTACAGTAGTGATTTGTACTGACTGAAGAGTTACTTGTCATTTGACTGAGTGAATGTTGATAGGGTGTAATTGCCCGTCGGACTGGTTGACTGACCAATGGACCAACTGACTGACACATCGACTAGTGATTGGTTAATTATGTGATTGACTGCCACTTACCTATATCTCTAGTCTATTTGGTTTGAGAGAACACAAATAAACATTTTAATTGGAAAACTCAATTCTTATTGATATTTTGTTGTGGTGATGGAAATCTCTTCAGTGCTTTAGAAATGGGAAGTAGTTAATCAATATCTGGGTGACTGGGTTTTGTATCGGACCGGCCCATCGAGCTGTGTGCAGCTCTGTGTTGCTTATAGGCAAGAACTCACGGTCAGCTGGGCCCGAATGCGGCTTATCTGCCATAGAGAAGCAGAGGTGAAATGGATTCATCAATGGTGGTGAAGGGTCTTTCTACTCATGGGTAAACCTTCCATTCCTATGCCTGTCTTTTTATATTGTTTTTCTTTGTTTCTTTCTTCTTTAATCTATAGTCTCATTCACAGGGCAGAAAGGATTACTGCTTGGTAAGAATAGTTCCCATAACAGTCCATCTTTGTCAAAAAATTACTGGAAAAGTAATTGGAGTTTTGAGTTTAGTTATAAATAATTTCAGAGAGAAGCAAGAAAGAAAGAAAAAAGAAAGTTCACAATAAAGGAAAGGTAGAACAGTCTACAATTACAATTATTAATAAAATCCTCCCAAATACAAATTTTGTTACAATTATTTCTAAATTATTTTTCTGTTTAAGGCTAGTGTTCCATACTGTCTTAGCTTAAATGCAACATGAATCCAAAATAATGTACTTTATTGCGAAGAACTTTCAATAACAATTAAAAATCAGCTTGTATTATGTCCCAATAACTTTTGTCAGTATTGCAAAAAAGAATAGCTCTCTGTTCAATAAAAAGTAATGTATTAAGAGATGCAGTTTTGAAATACTCTCCTGGATAATTAAATAGTTCAGTATGAAACAAATTAATACTACTATATTCATAACTGTTGTGAACTACTGCCATTGTGTTAATGAGACCTATATAACACACTAACAAAATACTGACTAATGATTCTCATGCTTGTATCTTCTAGTAGCAAATTACTAATCAACGACATAAAATAATTCATGGTTTACACTGCTTTCACATTTTTTACGTAAGAAACAAACAATATTTTGAAAAGAGAGGCATGTTGTGCTGCAGTGCACAAAAGATTTAAAACACTGTCTTATCCTAATTGTTATTAGAGACTTCAATTTTCTTGCCAAATTCCAAATTAAGGCTTTATTGAATTGTAGTCAATTACACAAAGAATCATTTCTTTGTAAACTTCTTTCTTCTGCCAGTGTTGTGCATCATTAAAGCAATAAAACAATCACTAAAGAAACTGATAAAATATTTGTTGAAGTATTATTGTTATTTTAGGCGAGTTGGACAATGTCCTTCTCGTTGAGGTGGTGACAGCCATTAGAGGCTTTTCTTCTGACACCTATGGTGAAGGTGGTGGGTTGTGATGCTGTGTAAACTTAAGGGAAGAGGAAACAAGAAAAAGGTACCTGAGAACCTGCATGACTTTGTGACCTGCATGATTCCTTGGCCTAGCATGAGTATTTATGATGGTCTTTCTTGATGATTGAGGTGCATGAAGGTTGTAGCAAATGCAAAAGTTATCACATCACATTACACTTCATTAAAGTTAATATTAAATATTTATATTTTGCAGATGATGAGGGCATTGCAGAGTCTGGAATGTGAGGTGGAAAACAATAAGTTCCTTCCAAAAAAGATATTCAAATTCATCACGATCTTCTCAAGATGAGAAACACTATGGATTTATGTTGTCTATACACTCAAGAGAACATCTCTTGTAATGTTTTATTGTAAGATAGATGAGGACCAATAGGTCTGAAAGTTTTAAATAAGTAGTGCCTCAACTGTGCCAGTTTTCCCATGACAAATTTGCACAATTTATTTAGAATAATTGAAACTTCATTTCATACACCCCCCCACACCAAGTTACTCGTTAGCATAGCAGTGCTTATAATCGGTGGTGATTGCGACTTAATGCAAATAAGACAATACTATGTGAATAGCAAGTTTGATGTACTAAGTAAGAAGTGACTGATTGTTTAAAAATAATAATTTATGTAATATAGTTATTTTTCAAACATTGCAGTTTCACTAATGAATGTATTGTTCTGCCAAATCTCATGAGTTTTGTTCATGTAATGAACTTTGTTACAAAATGCATTATTTGCAACCCTTCATTTTCTATCATACCTTGTTCTATGCTTGACCAATGCTTAAGTAGCATTGGGTATTTTTAATTGTATCTCCAGTACTTAATCTATTGACAGTATTACTGTATATATGTTATGAAAGTTTATAAACATTTACTCTGTCTAAATTTAATATTTCTATTTTGTGAAGAACAAAGTGTTATTTCATTTGTATATTAAAATTTCAGAGGCTATTTGAGTGCAGGCACTCCTTTGAAAATGTACATTTTTAAATTTAGCCATTGAAATGTTGAGAAAAAAATATTTTGATATGTATTCTCTATTGAAGTATTTTGTAATAAAAATGTGTATATATAGTTCATAGATTGACTAGTGTGGCTTGAAGAGTCACAGGGTGCAATTTTAGAACTGAGGACCAAGGGATTCTTCTTCCAAATATTACTTAAGAAAACATAACTGAAGGTCAAGCCTCCAAATCTTGTTACTTGTTGAACTGACTTCTTACTTTTATGATAGTGCAATTATAATACCACTACTTCTCTAATAATGTATTTCAAGTGAATATAAAACGTAAGTCTATTCATGTAACATTAAGAAAACTTTACTTTTTATACTTGAATGTTGAGTGATAAATGGACCAAGGAACTAACAGTTCTGGTAAAATTTTTAAATTAAAGACAGTGCAGCTTCTCACTCAATGGATTTGTTTTGGTATTATTTGCCCAGCTTTGCAGAGTGCAGAATAAAAGTGTTATAAGTAGAAAATGTGAAAGACATCCTATCAAATGAAGAAAGAAAATTCATTGTTAACTAGGGTGACCATATATTAAACCCCAAAAAACAAGACAGTGTGACATTTTCTTGACTTGAAAACAGGACACATGTACAACAAAAAATGCAATGTTACATACTGGTAATAAAAGTAACCTACATTTTTAAACCTTAATAGAAATGAATAGCAGAAATTCAAAGAAAACAAGTCTGCAGTTTTAAATTTATTACAAGTATTTATTTGCAGAAATTACTTTTTGTAAAAGTGGTACATTATTTACAATGTAATCTTGGAATTCAATTCATGATTTCTCATGATAGTGTTTCTTAACAATAGTCATTGCTGGGACAGTCAACAAACAGTTGTTTTTGTCAGGCCATAAAGTATTTATTAAAGAAAGTACCGTTTCCATGGATGCATTATGATTAGTTCCTGGAATTGTGAGAATAAATTCTACCCCTTTGCTTACAGCTGCTTTACTTAAGGTTCAACAATATTATAAACAGACATTAAATGTTCATGTAACATGCAATTTCTTTGGCATTCCATCAAGAGTATATTGTTGCCAATAGGCATCTCTGTCAAAAGAAAAGTGCTAGAGATGCCTACAACAATATACTCTGATATGTGGCTGGCAGGGTTGCCATTTTGAGAATTCTTACTAATGCATCAAATAGAAATAAAAGCATCAATTGTATAATAAACAGGACATGACATTAGGAGAAGGGACAATTAGATTCCTGTTAAAGCTTCTTCAAGACAATCCCGTTAAACACAGGATGTTTGGTCACCTGAACTGAAGTATATTTCAAGAAAAAAATTAATGGTTCTGTGAAACAAGAAAACAAGTTTAAAAATATACAATTACACACAGACATACACATTTTGTTTAATCAACCTCTTATTTCACTTTATTTCTGCCTCTTGTCAAGGCATATCTGCACCCTTCCTACCCGTTCTATTATGAATATATTCTTCTTTTTACAATACTGTGAATATAGAGATAAAGTGTAAGAGGAATGTCTGAGACAAAGAAAACTGCTCCCTTTGCACAAAGTTCATTGACAATTAAGATGTGTGGAAATGCTTGTGATTTCACAGTGAATGGGAGGTAAGTGGTGGCTTCAGAAATTTTTCTGCAAAAGAAGAGAATCAACTAATTTTTTTCTTTCTTTCTTTGAAATTGTGTACTTGGCACCATGGGTGAATGGATATGTACAAAGCAGAATCAATTGCATCCTCATTCTTGCTCATGTTTGTTAAGCCCATGCATAACTCAATTGAAACTTGACAAACATTTCTTACTGACAATTGCTCCTGCACCCCACCAAAAATACACACAACTATGTTGGGGCAAAATATTCTTGATATGCCTACTCAAGCCCAAGGAGAATACTCCTTTATAACGTGATGCGATCAATTTGTGGCTCTTGTTTTCAATCTCTTCAAATTGGATCTTTGGAGTTTAATTACAGTGTTGGCTGACTATTTTTTTGTCCCCGAGCACTGGATCATTTGTCCCATATGTGCGTATCCCAGGAAGTAGTCGTGATCCTCCCGTGCTGGACCGGGGCGTTGCCTCCGGGCCTGACAGTGGGCTGCGGGGCGCTGCCGGCCGCCGAGGGGAAGGTCGACTCGAAGGAGCAACGCACGCCCGACTCACCTTCCAGAGGCACGCGGCAGCCCTCGGCGCGGAGGCAGGCGGCGGCGGGGTCGCACTCGGTACACTGCTGCGGGTCCATCAAACGGTAAACGCGAAGGAAAATGCTATTTATCACTTTAACGGAATATGGAACAATTGTTTTTAGGATTCGCACCGAATTATGCTAGTGTAAAAAAAATTGGAAAGTATTCAGCGTAGGGAAGCTAAATTTACTTTAGGGACAAGAAAATGTCAGGGTGGGATTTACTCGAAAACAGGCCATTAGTGGCAAGACTGCGCTTTCTATAAAACTTACTGCGGTCATCGAGCTTGGAAAGAAATTAATCGGCTTCTATTCCTACGTACATCAGTAGAGGAGATCACATGCACAAAATAAATCTAAGACCGCAGAGAACGGATGTCGGAAAATATTCTTTCACAAATCGAACGATCACAGAGTGGAATAGATCCCTGCAAAAACCTTTGAACCCGTTCCTCGAAGCGTTCAACAGTTCAGGAAATTAATTTAGGGTATTTCTAAGTGAATGAGGGACTTAACTGAGAATAGTAGGTTATACAGCGATACATAATAAGTGATGTATTGTGAAGTGAGGTGTCGTTCAGTGCAGAGCAGATAAATAATGAAAGAAGCGATTTAAGAGTCACAGTGAGGTGATAGTGCAGTGTGGTCTTAATTGTACAAACATTCAGTGCGGAGTAAGATGATAGAATTTCTTTCTCTTAGTGTAACTTAATGTTTTATGAATCAGTAAGTTTTTATATTATTATTATTACTAGCGGGCCCGACAAACTTCGTTCCGTCAAAAAGATGTGAAATTTTTTTGTTCCTACATATATTATAGTCTACGCAAAAAAATTCTCCTGACAGAACCGGTAGCTGGTATGTAGGCGTGTGAATAAGAATATATAAATTAAACATATATAAGCATTTAAAAGTAAGTAATCGCTTTATTGTTAATCATGTGAATCATAATTATTAACAAAAATCAGTTTTATTTTCATTGTAGTGCTTTGTGATATACAATGTTTTTTGTTTGATTACAAACGGCTCATCAGTCGGAATCATTGGGATTCGCCGGTATGAGGATTCTCCTTTTGACTTTCCTTTCAGTATAGATTGTTTGTAATTTTTTATCGCTAAACCGTGTGCCGTTGCAAAGACGTTGTTGGTTGATATTTCGCAACATTATCACTACGGATCCAACTTTAATTGAAGATTGTGAGGTGGCACCTGGCAAATCCAGCGAGTTTTAAAAATTCTGGTGGATAGTTCATTACATCATCTTAGTTAGTAGCCAAATCAACTGTTTTATATAATCCTCGATTCGCCTGTAATTTGTTCTTGAATTTTTAAATTTAATTCATTTACTCTATATTTTTTGCAGCCAATATAGCTCGTTCGCTCAACAATCATGGTTTCTGTAATTTTGAGAAACAATCTGAAAACACCTTCTGAATAAGTCATCTTTTGATCGAGTTAACTGACAAAAACTTTGAGGAAAGTTAATGCTGCCAGTCAACATGTCTATAGGAAATTTTCCATTACCAATGTCAATGAGTTGTTTAGAGAATATGTTTCCAGATTGGTCATTTGCAACTCGACACGCATATTCTTGCTTAAATGAAGTACTTTGACATGTTTCACCATTGGAGGACTTTAGACATGTATTGAGTTCATTCTGGTGTTGATGCGTGGATCCACTGGCAATGTTTCACGAAAATCTCCTGCTAATAAATCATTGCACCACAAATGGTTATTGATTGCTCCGTAGATCTTTTAAGTTTTCTGTCTAAAGTCTCCAAAGATTTTTTTTATGTGCCGTTGTGCATTCATCCAAAAATTAATTACATTGCTGGAAAGACCTTTGCCATTGCAGAGTTTTCTTCGAAATGTTGCAGTCGGAGTTTTATTGCTTTGCATATTAAATGGCAATTTTAATGCTGAATGGACTGTTTCGAACCACCTTCAAGCAAAAGTTGCTGCGATTCCGACGAAGCAAGTGCAAGGTGCAATTTTATTTTGGTGAGCGAATCGTTGCTAATATTAATGAAATCAAAAAAGTTTTTCCTGTACCACCAGGTGCATCTGAAGAGAGTAAATCCTCAGTTTCATCATTTGTTACTTTCATAAGAGTATCAAATAGTACTTCTGTTGTTCATCGGGGTGGGTCAAAAGTGTAAAGAATTTTTTAGTTGAATGTAATTTGCTTTTTCCAAAAGTGGTTGGAGATATACAGTTGTTTTCTCGATTCATCTTGGGTTAAAAGCAAGTCATGCATTGGGACGATTGGGTGGCGGCCAGGACTAATTGAATAAGCACATGTCTCAATTGATATCAACGCGTTGGTTGTAAATTTCTTGCTAGTGAATGATTTATCTTATGTCATGTGAAAGCAATTGTTATATTGTTGGATATTTTGTCAAAGAGTGTATGGAATCTGTTCGCCGGTTTGCCTGAACTAATGAGGCAAATGGGCTTCTGGTGGTGGTTTACTACTGGGTATCAATTTCAGACTTTACCAATATTGCGCAACACAATCCATTAGGCTTCGTTTTTATATTCAATGCTTAAAAAAGAGCCAAACGGAGTTCATGAGAACCAGATAACGAACACATGGTGAGTCACTGTAGTCATATTGACCACATCGTAACTGAAAGGCAGCTCGATCAAACGCGATTATTAGTTGATTGAATGTAGTGTCGCGTCTTACACGCGTTTTGTGATATCCGAATTCTTTCACGTTCATGAGGTCGTCACGTTCTTGAGCACAATTATTGGATGGGCGGTAATTTATGCTTGGTTTGTAGCATTTCGGTGTTCTTCTGCTAAATTGCTTCGTCGTAATAGGAGACATTTATCTATATTATCATTAATAATTGTTATCATAGTTTTCGGGAACGCGACATTAATCTCTCCAGACGATGTGTCATCTGTGCTTTCAACGCACACACGCAGCATTGTTTTGATAGGATATGATAGAAATTTGAATTGTGTATATGGTGAAAAGTGCAAATTGACCTCTTTGACATTAGGTAACATACTACATGTGTTTAAACAACACTGAGTGTTTATGCAACTGCTAATAAACGCTCAATTGACTCTACGGTTTTATGTTAGAAAACGTTGTGTGCCATGGGAAAAAGGAAAAGGCTGTTTTAGGGTTTTCCGGCAATTATCTCGAATTTTTCTGAGACGTAAAACCATGCTCTTGGAAGTTTAAACACCATTTAAAAAAAAGATATGGCCAAATTTGGTCAGGCGTTGTTGGGAGTTATGCGCTTAACCAACACGTTTTGCGATCGATTTTATATCTAGATGATTATATATTATATTTGATTATTATTTATTATTATTATTATATTATTATTGGTACTATTATTATTAAATAATTTTTATGTCAGGTATATGACCTTATTTATGTAATTAGCTGCAGTCGGGTTATACCCAATTGCATTTTAATAAATTTACCGTTATCATCATGCCCGTCTCCCGACCGGCGCAGACCGTGAGTAGCACGCAGCCCTCCTCTTGTTCGCGGGTGAGTAGCACGGGCCGGTCAGTCATCACGCCCTCTACCGTGCACCGGTTCTGTGGCGCAGCCGAGGTACGGGGTGGTGTTGAGCGGGTCTGGGTGGTGCCGGACGACGGGGGCTGGATGGCGTCGTAGATGGAGCCCCCGTTGGGCACGCCCGAGGTGCCGGGTCGTAGCGGTCTGGGAGGGGAGATCTGCACCGTGCCGGGGGAAGACGGCTGGCGGGGCTGGTAGTGGACGAAGCCGGGCTGGCCCGGGGCTACCAGGAGTGTACGAGACGGAGCCGGGTTGAACGGGCAGTCCGCCAGTGTGCTTGACCGAGCCGTCCGTACCGGGGCTACCGGGGGCAATGTGGATCAGGCCAGGTTGGCCGGGAGTGCTGGGGTTGTAAGTGGTTGAGCCAGGGCTGCCCGGGGAGCCGGGCGGATGTGGATGAGGCTGGGTTGTCTAGGCAGCCCTGAATGACCGTGCTGTCCGGTTAGTCCTGGCCGACCTGGGTGATCGGGCTGTTCGGGTTGTCCCGGCTGACCTGGGTAACCGGGTTGTCCTGGTTGTCCGGGTTGATCTCGGTGACCAGGTTGTCCGAGCTAATCTTGGTGACCAGGTTGTCGGGGCTGATCTGGGTGACTAGGTTGTCCGGGCTGACCTGGGTGACTAGGCTGTCCGGACTGCCCGGGAGCGATGTGCACGAGCCGGGTTGCGAGCCGGTCGGCTTGGCGTCGGTGACGAAGCCGCCACTTACGAAGTTGGCTGAGCGGGCTGGGCTGCGAGGCACGCCGAAAGCATCCCACGTGGGTGGTGCGGTCGCAAAATCGGAGAGGCGCCTGCCGTCCTATACCACGATTCGGCACGCATACATGTTAACATTTTATGGGGCCTTGAAACCCGGAAGTCGAAGTGTGTTGGTACCAAGGCGTCGTAACTTCGACGCTTGACAAATCAAACAAGGCTGTCGCAAAACGAAACTGCGTAACAGCATTCCTACAACATTAAATTGCACTGGAATAGCGCTGGAGTTGGTAGATTTATAGTTCTCTGTTCTCTTTTGAAAGGCAGTTTGTAGGATGAAAATAAAAACATGTTCTAATTTTATCCAATATCCTTCACCTAACTTAACCTTCATGTTCCACGCTCGTGACTCAAAGTGGCATCGATATTGTGTTGCATTTCGTTAACAGGCAATACATTATTTGACCATTTTATTTACGCAAATGAGTAGTTGATTCATAAATGAATATATTCGGGTTTGTTGAGGAATAATTACGGGTTAATTCCCTTGAAAATCGCCGCTCGACTTTGGATTTTCTTGAAGGTAGTGTGAGGTGTGTCAGTATAAGGCCACTGCCCTAATTATTGTTGCCTCTCATTGCTTTGGCACGTAACCTTTTTCAACAATGGCTCATGTCAGAGTACGCCTTAAGAAGCAATTTAACTCAAATTATCACAAAAATGGGAATTCGTAGGAAATTTCGAGAATAGAGAATAATTTGAAATCCTTGCAACCAGTTTCAAGGTCAAGCATAGTTTGCTTGCGTGACAGAATTACAGATGTTTGGACGGAGGTAGTTGCCATTAAATCAGATGCAATTAACACTTCAGATGTTTTCGGGACTGTACTTGAGAATAATTTCCCGGGGTGCGAAACCCGTATCTAGCACTGAAGCAAGTATGGCACGAAAAGGCTCTTAGAAAAGGCTTCCTTGTTTGCCGCGCCGTGTCACCACGAATAATAATAATAATAATAATAATAATAATAATAATAATAATATTTGAGTCACATATATAATTACAATCGTGTATGACGAGTCAAATATGATATATTTAGAGGGAGTACAATCGCATACATCTTGGGAGCAGCGAGTGAAGTTACATTTATTGTCAATATTTAAGTTCCGAAATTTGATGGGAGTTATAACAATTGGCAGCGATTGCGCAACGTGGTCACTCAGGCCTAGATCCCTGCTGCACAAAAATTAGTGAATTTACTGAGAAATCTGGAGACTGAGCCTCTGAAATTGATTTCTGTGCTGTTTCTGAAGGATCTCTCGTAGAAGCTTGGGCCCTGTTGAAAGAACGCTATGATGACAATTCTTCACTCTTAGATGAACATCTTCAAGCTCTTTTCATCTTTCCGACCCTCAAGAACGATACAATGAAAAAAAAAAGATCATCCCTCCTTCAACCATAAACCTATGGTGACGTTTCTTAAGTTGTGACGATCGATTTATACATTGTGACAATAATTATCATTTGTAACGTACTGGTGGTTGATTGTCAATACTTACCAACCCATTGACGTTGGGAGTTACGAGGGGCCTATAACCACCCTATTAATTCACATCACGTTCTCAGTGTTTACTGCTAGAACGACGATTAGGGTAGTTTAGTATTGTAATGTTGCCCAACCTTTTTTGGCGCCACCTATTCTGATGTGTAAGGTACAGTATCCACAGGTGTTCGTTGGTGACCGCGGCAGCGGGGCTTGTGTCTCGGGAGAGCAAATTGCGGAGCCACGTTTGTATGCGAAGACAGCCGAGTCGCTGTCCGTGAGTCGTATGGCGGGAACTTTCAAACTTAAATTTGAAAATTACAGACTTATGACCACAAAACATATGTGATGGAAAACTGAATTTATAAACAAAATATTAATATATTAATATTAATTAAATATTAACATTAATTATATATATGTTAATATAGCAGTATTGGGTATATTATTTTATGTTTTGTTTTTATAAATTGTTATCATTTCCACATCACTTGATTGAAGTAGATAATCTTTGACGCGATTTTTTAAAGTGATATCTCCAATAGGCGTACATCCACTATGTAAATAAATTAATTAATAAATAAATAAATTAAAATTAATTAATTAACAAATAAATTAATATATTTGATAATAAATAGTAAAATAATAATGCATCAGTAAAACGTACATGATGAAACACAAAATGTCTAAAAATAAGTATTACTTTTACGAAGTATATTCATAATTTTGCGAGCTTAAAATGTTATTGTATTAACGATATGTAAAGAGTATGTATAGTTCATATATATGTAATTTTTATGATTATGAGTAATAATATATTAATATTAATTAAGTATTATTTTTCAACAAAAAATACAGAAAATTCAGTCATTTTTGTTTACATAATCTATTTAAACATACATGGCAAATGATCTTTACAAATGAATACTTACACGAGAGAAAAATGTAAGAAATTTTACTATAATATATTTTCAGTACTTTCGAAAGACAAGCAAAAACGCATTTTACTATGAGTCAGAGTTTAAACACTCAGAAAAATATCCTTTTGAGCCAAAAAGTAAATAGTTTTGGGAATGAATGGAAAAGGATGCCTGAATATAAACATTAATGGTGTATTCGAGCACCAACATTTAAAAATAATAATAAAGGACAAACTTCTGTGGAATGAATTGTCTCTCCTTTATTCTTATTTTAAAATGTTAGTGCTCGAATACGCCATAAAGTGAAACAAAGATAAATGTACGATATTTTGCATCTTTGTTTTATACATTTAAGCGTCCTGTACATTTCAGTTCCAAAATTATTTTCATTTTGGCTCAAAAGGATATTTCTCTGAGTGAACGTTGCATAGTTTATCTCCAATTTCATATCATGAGTTATGAATTTATTTCTGCAAATGATTTATGATGTCACCGGTACGATTTTAAAGCTTTCTATACTACGATTAAAGGACAGACCTATGTAAATATTAAATAAATTATCTTATTTTATGTTATTTACCTATATGTTTAAATGCCCAAGTGAACGAGATTGCACGTACTTAGATTAAGGCATTGATATGGAGCCTTTTAAAAGTTTCATGTTTCGTCCAGAATTTAATACTATCAGTTATGTATTGATTTCTGAAAATGATTTACGATTTCAAGGGTCTAAAATAATGACAATGTTTTGAGAAAAATGTATACTGTAGCGATTTAACGATTTTAAAGCTTTCTATTTTATGTTTAGATAAGATTGAATTATAATTTTTTATGAAAAAAGCTACAACCACTAAAAAAAAATCAACCAATGGTTTCATTTATATTGGTTTGGAGTTTGTAAAAGAAGTTTCTTCCTGTTACTCAAGTTCAACATTCGAGACTATTTGGATGTCATGTGTTAAATGACGTTCAATAAGTATTGAAACTGCACTTGATTACAATTAGTGAAAAATACGTACATATATATAAAAATATTAAATTTTTTTAATACTGTTTTCACTTATATTTGTCTTCATTCCTTCATTTATTATTACTTGAAAACGCGAAAAAAAGTCTCAGTATCATTGTAAATATTGTGAAAAATCATTTACATTGAATAAGAATTTGTTGAGGCATTTAAATGATAAACACAAACAAAATGAAGACAAATATAAATGCGATATATACGAGTATTCAACTTCGCGACCGGATACTTTGAGTAGACATAAATCTAGTCATCGCCTGACACAAAATGAAGAGACAAACAACATTTTGTGTGCATTGTGCAATAATTTCACATGTTCTATGCCTAGTATCATGCTTCAGCATTATAA
>BOPP01000076.1:8714-82537 GCA_017312745.1 Gryllus bimaculatus
GACGCGGCGTTACCCGGACAGCCCAGATCACCCACATGACTCTGGTCGCGGAAGCCTACGACTTCATCAGTCTTGTCAGTGTAGTGCTTGTCATATCCCGGGAAGTTAAGCGGCGACCTCCACGTCTGCTTGCGGAGATCCTCATTGAGAAGTTTCCAACCGCATAAACAGCTCTAAGCTCCCAACATGTGAGGAGGTAGTACAGTGCATGTAAATGTGTGCCGAAACAATACACATTATATCATATTACAGGAGAAACCCAATATTCCAGAACATCTTTTTTTCCTAAAAATACGTTTTACAATATTTTTTATTACTTCACTAGCGGAACCCGGCTGACGTTGTTCTGGCCTTCGTCTGCCTTTCTTTTCGTCTCCCCCAGCAAAAATGTAATAGAATGTTCAAAAAGATCTCATCCTGTATGTTACGGTGTGAGAATCATTTTTTAGGCCTTTGGCATAGGATCTAAGTTTAGTTTATAACGCCCTAAAACGCTTCGCAGTTATTTAACAACGAAGAAAACCTGGCGGGCGCGATGCAGGCTGCATTTGTCATTAATATTTAGATGTGTTCTACAGAGCCATTTATAGAATTTTCCCGTTATTTTAGTAGTTATTCTGCTATTCCTGCCAGTTTTGAGTTATAAATGCTGTAACTAATCCGACATTGTTTAGTATAACGTCATGCTAATTCGCAAACCTCCTAACTTCATATTCCATAACTCCATATTTTCTGTTTATTTCACGATTAAGTACAATTATAAAAAATAATAATAAAGGAAAGCAAAGAAATCAATCATATAATTTACATTTTTTTTAATTAAAATATTTTATGTTGAAAAGGAAAGGCAGAAATTTGGGTTCGAGTTAGATTGAATTTTTGCCGTTTGACTCTGCAGCTATTCTGACTGGCTATATACCTGGGGCGAATTCAGCCGCTGCCTCGAGAATAATTCCAGACGCCACTGCTCTGAATGGTGCGTTTCATTCGTTTCTCCGATCAATGCCAGGTGACTGTCGGAGCTGTGCTCTAAGAAACGGGCCACGGACCGTGCGCTTCCTCCTCCTTGTCCCATTCTCTTCCCCTTCACATCCACGCAGATTTCTCCTTCGCACGTGACGCGTCCCCAGACGGGAGTTCAGTTCACTGGCTGAGGTGGTGCCCCGTTGGGAAGATATTCAAGAGGAACATCGCCACCTCCCGAGATCAAACCTTAATTACACTAACGGGACTAATGACCATAGAAGTTTCTGTACCCGGAAATATTAATTCATTTTTCGTTTTTTAAGGTTAAATGAAAAATAATAAACATTTTATTGCAATATTCTATTGTAATTTCAGTTCAAGCCACTAGTAACATATTACGTTGAGGATTGTTGACTTACTCCGTTCTCTGCTTCTTCATCTTGTGATGCCATCGTTATTGGTGAAGATGTGGTTCAATGTCAAAACTACATCTTGTCCTGTGGTATGTTGACCGATGTTTTCCCGACGTCATGCATTTTTTATAGTTTATAGGCAGTGTATATAAGTAGGCTTTTTTTGAAGGGAGTTTCAAGGTAGCTCAGAGATTTTAGCCTACAAGTGTCCATGAAGCCAGTAAGATGATTTGCTTTGAACAGTAAGCGGCCTTTCAGCTGAAAATGTCAACTCACGGTACTTTGAAATAGTGAAAAACAGATTTATTGTCCTATTAAAATGTCTTGACACTAGGAAAGGAGACACACTTTTCTTGCCAGGAGCTTGAATTTCAAAAATTAAAGTTCCCGATTGGATAACAGTGCTCCCTCTCCCAGCTCACCAAGAACCATGTAATTTTAATCTGATTTTAGATGTCTAGAAACATTTTTACCTTAAATTTCATTGCAAAGGCTGTTTTGTAAAAATTGCACCATCATGACCTGCAGTTGATGAAATCACCCATCTGCATTTGAACAATAAAAAATAAACATGTTAAGCCTATTTGAGGAATGTTTTATTAATTCAACAACTTCATCTACTTCGTAGTATCTTTCCTCCCTCAGATTCCTCATTGATTGGCAAACTCCAATGCGATCATACTGGTCATGTATTGCCATTTCATAGTGTATAACCATGCGTATTCTCTATACACGAAACCCTGTTTTTATTAGGCTAGATAAAGAGAGCTTAAACCGTTTGCAGTTTTCGTTATTCTTAGGTTACTATAATATTCAACAATGTATACCACTTGTATTCCCAGTACAGTACTATGAAATCCTCCTTTTAGAGAGCTGCTTTAGAAAAGAGCGCTGAATCCTTCGGCATTTGACTTCGATTTGGAAAATTCACATTTTTTTCTTGGATATTCAGCATTTCTATTTTATGTAATTCAACAGAATATTTGTTCATGTGTTTTCTCTATAAAACTCCGCGGTGAATAAGACAAAGAAATCATTGAATAACACGACCTTTTACCTCGTTTTGATATATCTAAATGTTTCGTATGTTTCTGAATTGCGAGAATATACATGTAATTGGTTAATGCACATTTTCTTTATACAAAACATTGCTCTTAATAAACAGTGTGTACTCTGTCTTCATTTTGCCTTGATTTGGAACATGTATACCCGTCAGTTTTTGTTTAGGGATATCATTTGTATAGAGCATTTTTTATTCCATTCATTTTCTGAAGATAAATTCCTGTAGTGGGGGGAGCAAGCGTTAAATTTAACGTTGATAAATTCTGTATATAATAGTACTTTATAAGCGCAAGTGTAATGTGTAAGATAATAATATAGATACAATAACATATGTGTATGTTTAATACTGTTCTGGGGACTGGGTACTCTTTTCTTTCTTTTAAAAGCATTACATTAACATGTCGACAAGTTTACGCTGTATTCTTGTTACCTTGGTTTGGTATATTTTAACATCTTCGTCCAGTTTCTGCTGTGAATTCTTATGTTATGCATTGTGCTGAGCCATCCAAATTTTAATTTAACATTTATTGCTTTAATGGAAAATAGGTGGCAGTATTTTATTTCAATTTGGCCGAATTCTTATGTTTGTATTTGATTTGTGGACAGTAATAAAATATAACAGATCCTATTCGTGTTTCCTTACATGCAGATTCTGCCGTAGTAAACGCCGGGAAGAACGTAGTACATATTTTTTTCTTTTTCTTTTGTGCGTTTTGTGATCTTAGATTTTAGGTCTGTAAGAAATGTTTAAAATATTATTCCTCTGCTCCCTTCTTATTTTATGAAAATCGAAAAACATTAAAATATATAATAAAATTATATTAACCCAAGGAATTACTCCATATAATTATATTTCAAACTTTTAACAATTTATTTCAATTACCTTCCACAGTTTCTTTATAAAATCGTTTTCTTTTTTTTCTAATGTATTTGTCGTTTTGTTTGAATGGAGATGATTTTTATTGGTATTCCCCAACCTTTTTTTCGTCGCAGACCCCTTCGCTAAAGTGATCAATGCCATTGATCTCTTCGCAATAATTTACTGTCACTGTTCAATAGAAACTTGCATACACATTGATATTATATATTTCACTAAGGATAAAAAATGTAATACATTTACTTTAATAAATAACTGAAAAATACAAAAGTCGAACGGCAAAAGGTATCATTGACATTTTTCATTTAATATCGAAATTGCACTTGCGTAAAACAAAAACAAACGAGCAGTGTCATTTTCATCAATGTCAAAAGAAAAAACAGAAGCATTTCATAAATAATAATGATAATAATATTAATAAAGATAATAATAATAATAATAATAATAATAATAATAATAATAATAATAATAATAATAATAATAATAATAATAATATTCTGTATTTATTTTCGATTGTTTGGGGAATGACTGATCTAATATTATAAATACTGTAGTTAATTGAATAAGAAAGTAATGTAAATGTGAATCTTTGTACTATATTTTTTGTCGGTGCTTCGGCTCAAAGACCATCATGACGCTGAAGACCATCGAATTGAGCTGTTAAAACGACACTTGGATCTGATCTTAGTGTTACTTGCGAAAATGCATATATACACCTATTACGCGGCTAAAAAAAATATTTTATTTGCGACACAGGCTACAAAATTTAAATAACTGGGATGATAACGTAAAGACAAACTGCAATAATTTGTTCCTCCCTGATTTGTGCTTCTAATTTTAATTTATAATTAGTGATGGGAGAAGGGCACGTACTGTCTCGCCCGTATTTTCTCTAAAAAATACGCGAAAAGTACTCAAATTTTCGAAAAATTGAACATGGCCGTATTTTAAAATCTTTAAGGAACATGTTTACATGCCATTACTCGCGCATATTTTTGTAACACGATTACTCCCGTGTTAGATTTTATCTAACATCTGTTTATGTTGTATTTATTGTTTTATTATGAATAAAATTCTTGCATTAATATTGCGAGATATTTGTCATTGAGTTCTTCAGCTTGTATAAATGGAATAATGCATAAGGATGACATGCAGTCTCATACTTTTTGTTTATAATAAACACTCGAGTGAAAATCACAGACGAAGTATTATATAAACAAAACTGAAGAAAGGCAAATCATAGAAAACAATTAATGCAATAATCAATATAATATCACAGCATTGAAACATATGGGGGGCATTCCTCAACTAAAATAAGCTTCCTCAGAACTACATTCATTGCGAACACATATTTCTTGGGTGTTCTTTTCAGAGGAATTTGGAACAAATATAACAATGCTGCGTGAATTTGGTTTGCCTATTCTTGCAAGAAGCGCATCTTCTTTTCTCTAATGGTTGCTCCCCGACATATCTTTTTACTCTAAAATGAAAACAAAACTAAGTAACAGAAATTACAGCGAAGGAATGGCGGACGATTTCTTGTCAAATCTATTAATCTTACCTTTGATTTAAAGTATAAAAAACACGATAATATGAATTTGGAGCTGGAGCTTTCCTGATCTTCATGCAAGTATTCAAGACAGAAAAGAGAGTGAAGAACTGTCAAAAGACTGGATGTGTTAGTTGTATCGAAATATTAAGCGGTGGCTGGCGCGTAAGAATATACCTAATACGACGCTCCGCACGAATTAGCGCCTTCTCATATTGTTTTCCTTCGCAGAACGGATAAGAACGATGAAAGGATGCAGGAAGGCATTGCTGGAACGTTATCTCCACGTGTTGAAAAATGTCAATATTTCAATAAATCCAGGGTTGTTAAATTTTTTCTAACAACGCGAGTAACGGCGGGTGTAGGAGAAACTAGTGGGGCTACAGAATGGCACAGACTTTCCCGTATTAGTTTTCTATTTCCTATGGCCTCGGCTTGCCTTATACTCTTGCCAGCTGCCATCTATCGGTGCCTAAAGTACATTTAAAAAAATATTTTCTTAATTTTTCGGTTTCTTAATTGTAGAGTGAAAATATTATTTTAAGATTATTAAAGAACAGTAAAATCTCTTCTTAGATATCAATTTTTTTTGGAACATTTGGAGCCGTTTTTTTTTAAAAAAAAGGCGTTTAAGCGTTACCGTAAATTGGAAATTTGACTCTCTTTTTCAGCAAAAACGTGAGTTTCCGAAAAACTTCATTTAAAGTAATTTTAAGTAATTTTACTTACAATTACAAATATGTTTACAAGTTGCTGAAAATGTGTATATATACACGGCATAAAAAACCTTTCAAAAAATTACATTTGTGTAATGTTTGGGAGGAAAACAAAACAAAATGCACCGAAATGAGCTTCACGCAATATTGAAGACTGCAATTAGCACTATTTGTTCGAAATCTTTGAAGAAAAAAATTAACCTGTTTTTGAGAAAATGATAATTTTGAGCTGGGTTTCACATAAAACGGTAGAGAAACTTTATATGACATTATTTACAGCAAATGTACTCAGCAACTCAGCATTATTAACAGCAAAAATACAGTAATGTGAACAAATTACTGCTAATATAAATATTAATTATATGAGAGACAAGTAAAAAAAGTTGAATTTTTGTAATTTTTGAAAAATAAAGGAATAGAGCAATATGTCTTTTATGTTATCTGATAAAGTAGATTTAGCACTATCCCTGCCAAAAGTTTGGAGAAAGAATTTGGAGCCGTTTTTGAGAAAATCTTATTTTGTATTTTTTTTAATTGCACATATTGCACGCAATATTGCGCGAAGACTACTAAAATTTTAAAAAAAAGTACGTGACCTTAATGAAAGGACTCGCTATGGAGACAAATTTTAATTGAAGGAAAAATCTCTACCTTTAATTTTGTGTTTGTAGGAAGACACCGAAAAAATCCATACTTTTAAAATGTTTGAAAATTTAGAGTTAACCGTAAAAATCGGACATATACCACCTTTATAAGTGTATTTTACTGTATTCTTACAAAAAAAAATTTAAAAAATTGGAAACGTTTTTGAGAAAAATTTGAAGATGTCCCAGGGGCTTTATGTAAAGTACCTCTAAAAAGTAATGAATGGTTTTCAAAATCTCAGAGCTTTGACTCAGGTCAAATAGGTGTTTCTTCAATTTGGAGAAAATCCTACACAAGGTTTAGATGCTATTATTGTTCACATACACCAGACGGACAGACGCTTTGAAAAAAAGGGGGAAAATACTTTTTCGGTATCAGGGGACCCCAAAACGTGTATTTCAGTTGAAATCACAAAATCGATTTTCCGCAGCGTTAAATAACTTCCCCTACTCCACATATACATACGTATACAGGAAAGTAAAAATGGATGTTAAAAAGAATGGGACAGAGGTTATGCTAGGGTAGAAATAAGAAAGGTAAGAGTGGAATTGGTTGTAAGCAACTTATTAGAAGAAAACAAGTTGCCACCTTTGCATGCCTGTGAATGTTTTCTTGAGCCCTTGAATCTCTTCCCTGACGTTTAAACTTGTGGAAGAAGGAAAATGGAAGATGAAACTTTTGAATGGTGGAAGATGATCACAACCAATGAGCATGCTCGGAAATTTTGATCTATCATGACACGTGCTGAGAAGTTCCATAAAACAAATTTACAATCTAATATTTTCCCTTATTACGCAACTCATGTCTTTGGCGGGTAAGTTTTGCCTGCATCAGAACGTGACGCGCGAATCAACAGTGTATGAGGAGTTACCTAAACGAAGGGTAAAGGACACGTGCAATTTCGTAATATGGAATTAACCAGCATACGTTCATCGTTGCGTGTAATCATTTAGGTCATCATTATCATAGCCTAAAACATCGCCAAAAACTTATTAGCAGAAAAGCCCATAAAATGTTTTTAAAATGCTCAAAAATCATAGAAAAATTACATAGAAAGTGTGATAAAAACAGTTTGGATGAACAATGAAGCTGTTGAATATGTTACTGATGTATGTGAAGATTTTTTATAAAGTGAAAAGAAAACGTGACATTTCATTAAAATCGGCCCCCTAGTGATCATCAAGCCTTCTAGTACATGCCCTGGAATTTTGTAATATATATTCTGAAACATCCATAGTCCATCAAGTTGTATTATGAATAAATGTAGCAATGAGCGTTGTTTTTTACTCTGTATTTTTACAAATTTGCTCCCATAAACGAAATAAATATTTGCAACGGTAAAGGAGCTACAAAGTTTGGCTCATCTCATTTTGGGCCCCACTTGAGGAATCGACTCTACCGCGAGAGAGAGGTGGAGAAAGATATCGATTATTTTAATTTGAAGTTTTCTTTCTAGAGCCTTTGGGACTATTTGAAGGCAGATGTACATGTACATCCGGAAATTACTAATTAGAATATGAATATTTTATGAATAAATATTATGTATTGAAATATCTAAACGACAATCATAAAATAGCTTGAAGTAAATTACGTATTACCGTTTCTTGAGGAAGGAAGCGCGAAATCCGTTAGCGTGTTACCTCTCTTGTGGTCTTGCTGTATTTTTGTTTATAAATACTTTCGAAGCTTTGTTACAGCGTTTTGAAGCACCATCGCAGCCTCTCGTAGATCCTTCTGTGAGAAAAGAAATTTTTATATCTGTCGATATGGCACTTCTGAGCAGCTTTTCTCTTTTAGTATCCGCTTTGCACAATTATAGATAAGTTTTATAATACATGCGTAGTATTTATGCAGATAACTAATTACTTTCATGTGATGTATTATTAACTTTTCTTTTTTACAGAGAAACTATGTCAGGATGGTCACAAACTCTGTTTTCGTAAGCTCCAAGGTTGAACGTGGACATGCGATGTTTCTTATTTGCATATTTACTCTATTTAGAAAATTCAGGTTATCTCTCTAGTTTTCATGGGGTCTCTTTATCCATATCCATTCATTTGATCTGCGTAGTCTTACATTTTGCTGAACCTTACATCTTATTTACGTTGAACGGAAATTTCTATTGTCAGTAAATATTGTTGAGCTAGTGGTTTTGGTGTATATTTTTTATAAGTACTAGATATACGAATACCTGCTTTAGTTTTCAAATGAGTATCTGCGCTGTAAATGCGTTGATAGAATCTGCTTGTTAACGTTTGCTAAACAGTGATATTCTATGAAGATGTCTTCTTTTTAATTTCAACAGCGCAATTATCTAGTTTGCAATATACTTAGTCTGCTATTGTATTAAATATGATGTTAGTAATTGTATGTTGAAACCATCTGCCCATTTGTGAAATCATAAATGCAAATTTGTCCACGAAATTACCTTTGCGATGTTCACACCTTCTCTTTAAAACCATCGAAGCGATTGGTTTCCCTGGTTACGACATTACAATAATGGCCAACAAGAGTCCTGGACGAGAATACCACAACAGAAGCGGTTACACAACTGTATGAGGAAAATATCCTGGTATCGATGCACATCTAGTGAAACTACGACAGTTATACTGATTTGGTTCGAGTTTTTATGTGCGTAATCTAAATTGTCGCGCAAATTCTGAGAAACGGCATTTCCATGCTTCTGAACACTAAACCTCTTTAAATGTTTAAAAATAAAATTAAAAAAATGCATTTTGGAGGGGAGGTACTAAATGTGTGTTAAGATTTCTTACAACTATAGAAATTGTGACAATAACTTTAAATGGAATTACTAAATGAAATGTAGCTAATAGCATTGGTAATGTTTAGTGATGATTTTTTTCTTTGTTCCATATTCTATTTTATTCTAGAAGAAGAAACCCTTTACAATACCGTGACATTACGGGACATCACAAATATTCCGAAATATGCTTCTTTTCATTAAAAATTATTGAGTTGACGCTGGTAATAGCATTGACACAATCCTCTCAAATGTTTGCGCGATAACATGATCAAAGATAAAATAAATAGAAGTTACTAGGCAATGACTGATCAAATTTCCTTAAAATGACCAAATTACCCTTGAATTAACTCAAGAACACATGTATGTATTACTATCACTACATAGATGTAACTTACGATTTTCAGATTATTTGGACGTCAGTGAACGTTTAAAAGTTTACAGTGAGCGTTTTACAGTAGAACGAGTATACTATTTGGGAAAAGTTACATTCTCGTACTCCTGCCTTCTTGTGGAACCACGCTTGAAATCGATTATTAAGTGGTTTTAAATTTCCAATTGTTCATAAGAATTGCTACTCCTTATCACACATGTCCCCATAAGGAAAGTGAAAGCACGAGTTGATCGGCTTCTTCTTTAGCTATTAATTTGCTGGTCTCGTGCTGCTTCCCAAACCTCTTCCGTTCGTATTAGTGCTTAACGGATGGAGTTTCCCCGGAGACTCTCACCGACAAACCGATTCGCGCCATTGTTCGACCGACTTGTTGTGTACAGTTTTGGCGATAATAGAATATATTGAAATGAGATGCATATTAAACAAATTTATTTTATTTGCCGAACATTTCGAAGAATCTTTTCTGCGAGTTAACTCCAGAAATCTTAACTATCCCTATCGAAGCATTTTATTTATCACATTTGTCGCTATTGTGAACATTACACTGAGGGGACAAAAGTCACGTGGTACCTCCTAATATCGTCTTGGCCTTTCCTCAGGCAAACTGCAGGAACTCGACGGGGCATGGTTGCAAGTCCCATGCAGAAATATTGAGTCTTACAGCCTCTATAACATTTCATAATTGCTAAGTGTTGCTGGTGCAAAATTTTGTGTTCGAACTGATCTCTCGATTAAGTCCCATAAATGTCACACGGGATTCATGTCAGTCGATCTTGGTGGCCAAATTATTCGCTCGAATTGTCCAAAATGTTCCCTAAACCAATCGCAAACAGTTATGGTCTGGTGATTTGCCAAATTGTCATCCATAAAAGTTCCATCGTTGTTTGGGAACATGAAGTCCATAACTGGCTGCAAATGGTCTACGTTTCTAGTTAATGATTGGTTTCGTTGGACCAGAGGACCCAGTCCATTCCATGTAAAACAGCCCACACCAATATGGAGCCACCCCCAGCTGGCACAGTGCTTTCGTGACAACTTGGGTCCATGACTTCGTAGTCTGCGCCACATTAAAATCCTACCTTACCTCTTACCAACTGAAATCGGAACTCGTATCACCAAGCCACGTTTTTTCAGTCCTACTGTTTTTGGCAGGCGGAAGGACGTTTATAATTTTCATTTTTTTCAACAAATATTTACAATCTATTCCAAAGTGTAATTAATACGTAAATACTATAAATAGTTATTGACAATATAAAATTAAATAAAATAGTCACATTGGTACTTTCCTTGATATTCGTCACAAATCTATAACAGGATTATTACATTGTTCTTGAGGATTATGAAGATTAATAATATATGAACAATGTTAGAACAAAAGTAATAGAGCCTGTTTGGATAAATGTCAAGTATTAAACCTTGAGGGGGGGATTAGAGGATATTCTGATGAGACGATAAAATTCTTTCCTATTATCAAGTAGGTTTACAGCTAGATGGTTGAGACGAATTTCGATGCGTAGGTGATATTTTGAACTTGTTTCTTGAATCTTTTCTAGAACTCCTGGTGTTTAGAGTTAGCCGTGTAGTGCAGCACTTGATATGAACCGGGGTGCAGATAAATTTCCTCTTAAAAATGTTGTCTAAAATCATTGCAGGGTCGACAAATTAGTTTCAATAACGAATAAGCCAATACGATTTCCTTAATTGTAGCTGTAATTTTTGTTAGTATTCTTTTGTTTGAATATGTTTCTTACTACGTGAGATGTCTGTCCACATAAATTCCTGGATATTTAACGCTCTCTGTTTGCGATATTTGATATCTTTTGACCATAACAGGTGGACAAATCCTTTCCTAAGAGTAAAAGTTATATGTGCTGATTTATTTTCATTTATTTTAATTCTCTTCTTGCTATATCATACTTCAACTTTAAAAACTCTTTTGGTTCAGGGATCTCCAAAACGTTTTATTGTTTTTTTCGTCATCTCGATTTTTTATCATTACATAATTTCCCAACCACGTACACGAGAAAGTAATAAACTGGAAGGTTTTCTATACAGGCGTAATGTTGGTTAATGTTTTCGCAAAGTATAATTTTGATTTCCGAATCTAAGCTGTCAATACTATGAGGAAAGTGCATTGAGTGGCATGAAACTACTCTCCGAAAGATGGAAACATGTTTTTCTCTTTATATCCTAAAAATATTGAACGAACTCAACCTTGTAAGAATCACTTTGTCGATTGTAATAATCATTGGTTAAACTCAATATCAATAGCAGCATTTACGTGTATATCCAGACTAGAACTTGCTAAATCTATTCTCTTTGTATTCAAGGTTAGGCGACAGCAATAACAATAAGCAAATAATGGAATCAGTAATTTATTAAACGATTCAATATTTCGTGTAACTAGCTTGGTGTGTTGTATCATTGCTCATATTTCATTCTTTATTATTTTCATCTGCGTGGTTTTGAAAGTCAAATTGCCATTGATGCCTAAGAGCGCAGGATGAGTAACGTAGCGCTAAATAATTATTTTTGTCTTGGTTGATAACTGTTTTCTAAGAAAGCTGTCTTTGTTATCAGCATTACTAAAATCCAATCTTGGAAGAAACGGTAGGGTTGCTTACCAGTTACGTTTAGTGTACGATTGTGTTCAATTTGATTCGTAATTAAGAGTACTTTTCGTTTACAAAACGAAAGGTACTCTTAATTATAGTATATTAAGTTATCTAATATACTATAATTTCTCTATATGTTATCTCTATATTAAGTTTGTATGCACAAACGCAGAATTTCCCCCTCCCCTAAAAGGTTTCAATACCTATTAACTTGACACGAAACTTTCAAGCTAAAATATTTTCGAATAATCATTCAGACGAGCAGATCGCAGTAGGAGCTGGGTGTAGCCCGTAACATTTTACAAACTCTATAATATGACATATTCGACCAAAACATTTTCAATTTCTCCTCCCAAAATTTGCCTCGGGAACTGCCCCTGATGCATATGTATATAATGCATGTATATATAAAAACGCATATATATATGTATGCATATATGAAAAGGTAATATAATGAAGGTTGATTTACTTTCAAGCCATACAAATTTATTACATTTTGATCAATTGAATTAGATTATGCAATGGAAAATGTATAGACAAAGAATTATCTTACAAGCTACGAAATCAGTCAGCTAAGAGTATATCTAGTCATCCAGTCAGTTAATTTGGGGGGTCCTTCGCAATGATATTGTCAGAGGTGCATGAGGAAGTCTTAAGTAGTGATCTTTTGAGGGTGCAGGATCTGCCTGTGGCCGGCTATATGGAAGCGAGGCGAGGCGAGAGCGCTAGCGCTGCCATCGCCTGGCCGACCAGAGAGTATATTGTGGCCGACCGTGTGCCTCGCTGCGACCCATTGCCTCGCGCGATTGGCGCGACCCGAGTGGCTGAGCGGCTGCTGGGCGCCGCCCGAGCACTCGCCCGCCGCCGCTGCCTCTGCCCGGATGGGGACGACGCCGCGGCTCGTGTTGGCGCTGCTGCTGCTGCTGTGGTAGGTTGTCTTCTGCCCGCCACACTTCACGGTTGGATTAGGAAAGGAGTTTTATTATGTGATGTGTTTATCCGCTTATATTAAGTCCGTCATATGCTGCCAGGAGAATACGAGCAAGAAAGTTGGATTTATCTCAATAGGTCTCTCCAAAAATATGCACTCATTCAAATATTAAACTTGTTTGTGGAGAGAGTCAAAAGAATATTGACATTGGTATAAATTGTATAATATACTTTAATGCTAGAATCACCGAGTAGTTTTCGATACTAATTTTAGAAGATAATGAAAGCTCTTGGGCAATGTCTTTTAACGATGTACGTCACCGACGATGGAGGACACACCTGTACGATGGCATATTGCTGATGTAGATGATGCAGAGAAAGTCAATGTACACAAACTGTTCTACATATAAACCAAAAATTAGCCAAATTATTATAGGGTACAACAACGAGAATCATATATTGAAAATTGGTCAAACGGAAATACGTTGAAGATATACTGTAAGTCTTGAGGTTCGGATGA
The DNA here is from genome assembly GCA_017312745.1 of Gryllus bimaculatus. Taxonomy (NCBI): domain Eukaryota; kingdom Metazoa; phylum Arthropoda; class Insecta; order Orthoptera; family Gryllidae; genus Gryllus; species Gryllus bimaculatus. The sequence continues at coordinate 22,163 of BOPP01000076.1, forward strand.
TATTCCAACCAATAGTGCAAATATAGTAAGGGATCCAATAATATGTTGTTTGGTAGGGATTTTTGATATATCGATCAACAAGGAAAGTGTACCGAATGATTGGAAATCTGCTTTAATCGTACCAATTTTGAAAAACCACTAATTTTGGTCTTGACATTTTGGCCATGTTAGTTTTACTTCAGAAGTCAGTAAATTATTGAGAAATTATTAGCTAATTTAATTAGAAAACGTTTGAATAAGATAGACTTTTTTCACGTACAATACGGCTTTAGAAATGGCTTTTCTTGTGAAAGTCAGGTTATTTTTCTTACTCACGATCTGTCTGAAGTAATTGATTTAGGGAGAAGAGAGGATGCAAAAACGGTTGATTTTGCTAAAGCGTTTGATGTAGTTCCGCATGATTTACTGATGTTGAAACTCATAGGCAGGTAGTAGCATGGATAAACGAGTTTCTTCACGATTGAAAGCAGAAAGTTCGAATTGGACAGAATTTATCCTATATGACTGCCCGAACGGCTGCCCGAACGGCTGCCCGAACGGCTGCCCGAACGGCTGCCCGAACGGCTGCCCGAGAGACTACCTAACGATTGACGAAACGTCGGCCGCAAGGACTGACTCGACGACCCCAAAGATTGCCCCAGGCAGACGTCCGTAACGACTGGCCGAGCGACAGCCAGCCACACCGTCGGAAACTAAGGCATTAGAGCAGTGTAGCCAACCGTATGGGCGGCTGTGCGTATGCCTGTCGCGTGCGCAGCGGGGGACGCGGGGACAGGCACCAGGCGACCTACAACGCGAAACGTTACCCGCTGTTCACGCCGGAGCGCCTGGGCGGCGGCGGGCAGCGCTGCGCTTCTCGGCGGCGCTGCTGGGCGGCGGCGGGGCGGTGCGGCGCGCGCGCGCATCAACGTGACGCCCGCGCGAGGCGCGGCGGTGCGCTGCAGCTGCTGGGCGAGGGCGCGGGCGGAGTGGCGAGGGCGCGGGCGCGGCGCGTGCAACTGCCGGCGCGTTCTCATCTCGCCTTTCGACGGCCAAACTGCACGACGTCGCGGAACGCGCGGGCGTGCGTAGCGCGTGGGCGCGGCGTGGCCCTGGGCACGCGCGCGCTGCCGCGCGCGCCGCCTCCGCCTCGGCCTGCCTTGCCGCGCACTGACCGCCGCCCGGCGCCTGGGGCGTGGTGCGGCGGCTGCGCCTGCTGAGGCGCCGCCGACATTCGCGCGACATCCGGAGGTGCGTGAGTCCGCTTGCCCGTGCTGGCATGTTTGGCCGGGGCCACTGCTTTAAATCAGTGTTGTTATTTTCGAATGTGCGCTTTGCTATTGCCCTTCTATTTACCTCTCGCCAGTGAGCAACTTTAAAATATAAATCCCGGTAGGGGAGATACCTGGAGGTGAATGCCCTCAAAACCTGTGCAGAGCGGCGTCGGGTCTCGCGTTGCTTAGGTGGAGAAACAGCGCCACCTCTCGAGTTAAAACATGGACTACACTTTCCTAGTCCAGTGAACTGGTCCTCAAAAAGGGTCGATAAAGCAAAATATCTCGAACCGTTTTCGTATCTGTTCTACATTTTTTGATGCGTACTGAATTCGAATGGTTAAGGATTTCGGTTGGCATTTCCCTCCTGGTATATTATTCCCTGAAGTATAAGGATCTGGAAATTTTTATCTGCCTTCCAAATCCACTTATTTATTTAGTAATCAATGGGCACAGTTCGAAGATATTCATTACTATTGTCAAACGAGTTTTCAAGACATCTCATGATAGTTATCATGAGTTCAAACTCACAAAAAAATAGTATAAACGTCATTAAATAATCTAACTTTAAGATGTTCGTGACTATTTGTACAGCATAATATAAGACACTACTAGGCAAAAGCGTCATTAGAAATCTCCAGAAGAATTCTCGCGAAAACTTGACTTGATAGTAGAACCTGTCAACGTGGCATAGTCGCTTTTATCATTAAGTAACGCATAGTCTATGTAATGTACTGAAAGGTCATTTCAGTAAAACGAGCAACATTCGCAAACAATTGCGCATCGCCATTCATCAGTCTATTGCTGTGTGTCCTGCATTAAGGTCCGGAATCATTTCCTCCCTCCGCACTGGATAGTTTTGCTCAAAGCCAGATATGCCGCTGTCTCTGCAGTGACTCTGATCGGGAGGTCCTAGGGTTCGAGTCCCGTCTGTGGCGGATTTTCGATACAAGTTAGATCTCGAGATCAAATTCGGTCGCTGTCTGAAAGAGAATTCTTGCGGCCGAATGCTTCGATCCGTAGTTTTCTGTAGGCTTTTCTAAGAATACGACGCAAATGCCGGAACTACCATAACAAAAAGGGGCACGGACCGAGCGCAATCTCTCCTTCCTCTTCTTTCACCGAGCCTAGCCTTCCCCTCCCCCCCCCACACACTTCCTTGCACTACACTACCACACATGTCAGTAGATGAGTCCGGAGCTTAGAGTATGTGCAGGCTGGGGCGGTGTCTGGCTAGAGGAGATAGCTGCATGGGGAAATATCCCGCAAGCTGGCGTGTAGGTCGACTCCGAATCTCACCATCCATCTGGAAAGGAACATAGCCACCTCACATAAAACATTCACTACACTAATGATACTATTAATCATAGCATTTCTCATGCCCGTTAGGCTGGGAGAGATGACTGCAGTGGAAAAATTCCATAAAATCCGTAAAGGTCGACGCCGGATGTCACCGTCCATCGGGGAAGGAACAACTCACACAAAACATTCACTACACTAACGGGACTCTTTATCATTGGTAGTGCCCATCAGGCTGGGAGAGGTAGCTGGATGGGGAAATATCCGGCAGGTCGACGGGTAGGTCGGCTTGGAATCTCACTGTTCAGCGGGAAAGGAACACCGAAAAAACCTCCCTACAGTAACGGGACTAAAGACCATAGCAGCAGTCGTTCCCATGCGAATGTGCCTGTGCGCGCGCAGGTGCGCTCGACCAACTCGTGGGGGCTGGGCGAGCGGCAGTCGTGGGCGGAGGCGGCGCTGGCGCTGGCGGCGGCGGCCGGCACGCGGCCCGGGGCGCTGCGCCTGGCGGGCGTCGCGTGGAGCGAGGAGCGCGAGCGCTGGGCGCTGCTGCCCAGCCACTGCCCGCCCGACGACGGCGACGAGGGCGACGGCCTGGGCGACGACGACGACGGCGACGCCGCCGGATGCCCGCTCATGCTCAGCGCCTCCGACGACTTCTCAGAGGTACGCGGGCGGATGCTTAGGGTCCCTTCACACAGCGACGCGCTACCGTACATCGCGGCTGGTAGCAGAGCATTGGTTTAAATGGAGCTCTTCCGATTCGAGCGTGGGCGCTTGCCACGAGCAGCCCGGAAGGGATTCCGCGCCACTAGCAAAGCATTGCTTCAAATGAAGGTCTTCCCACTTCTTCAGAGGCCCAGCCTCGGAGGACTTCTTGGAGATACGGTGTTAGCTTCTAATGTTCAGCGTCCTCAGTGGCCCTCTCAGAGATTCGGGGGAAGATGCTAATTCCAACAACTCTGAGAACACCTCGGAGGTCCGGGCTCAGAGCTTCGTACTTGTGCTCAACGCCTTAAAATAGTTCTCAGAGGTACGCGGGCGGATGCTCGTGCTGAGGGTTTTCGAGCGCTTCTCAGCGATACGGGGCCGACGAAGGCTTCGCGGAGTTGACGCGACAATTGCAAATGTTCAGCTTCGGAGTACGTAATGGTAAGAGGTTAGGCGCTCGTGCTCAGCACCTGAGTGGTTTTCTCAGAGGAATCGCTGCAGAAGCTCATGTTCGTCGCCTACGATGCCATCTCAGAGGTTGGGACACCCGCTCACGCTCAGCGGCCAGCGATCCTGGGTCAGTCGTTCGTGCTCAGCGCTTCCGAAAGCCTCTTCGAGGACCTGAGACAGTTGGACAGCGGGCCTTACACTTCTCGTAGGTATGAGGACACACGCTCTTGCTCAGTGCCTCCGACGTCCCAAGGGCGCCTCGGACCTGGGGGTCCTACGACATTCCCGACCGACATCTGGCGGATGTTTTGATTGATTAGTGATTCCGGGCGCGTCAACGACGAAGTTAGTCCCGTAAGTGAAATTCACGCTTATTTCTTGGAATTGCTGATTATTTTCCCCTTCTGGTTGAAGAAATCCAGTTGCGAACTACACGACGGCTAGCGGGGTTTTCCCCAACCAGGTATCTCCAACCAGCATCTCCCCAGCTAACTAGACAAGCTCTTCCGTCGGAGGGGTAGTGGAGTCCACGTAAGTGTAAGTGTGTGTAAGTGATGAGGAAATGGAAGGAAAGGTTGCGCGCGGTCCGTGGCTCTTTTGTTATGGTACTGCTCTGACATCCGCCTGGTATCGATCAGAGCACCCGTCTTCTAGAATTCTCCTTCAAGCGGCAGCTGAATTCGACGTAGCTATGTAGCTGGTGTCAAAACGTCTGCCGTCGTTGGGATCTCTACGGCTAGGACCTCTCAGTCAAAGGGCACTGAAGTGGCTTCACTTGATGCCCTGAGCCACCTAAGCCGACTGTCTTTCAAAGCTAGGTCACCGGAGAATTCCCACTGCCTGCCCCGCAGTGTGTTATCAATTCCAGGCGAATACCTTCTCATAGCAGCCACGGATCAATTGCGATCTTTCCATCCTCACCGTTGTCGCCTCCTCTACCCTTACAAACACATTCACACTTACGTGCCTTACACTACCTCATATATCGTGAGTGCAGTGAGGAAGTTAGATCTTCTCCCGGCTGGAGCAGATTCCCGTTCGGGGCGATTCTGAAGGACAAAAACCCTGCAAGCCGACACACAGGTCGGCGTCGGATCTCACATAACATCGGGGTACGAACACTTCCACCTCTCAGGATATAAAACACTGTACACTCGCGGGACTGATGACCGTAGCAGCCCCGAAACGCGTAATAACCAATCAATAATCAACTACTCCTGGAATTGACGATCGTGTGTATGCGTAGGTGGAAGCTATATGGCTGCAGGGCACGAGCGGGCTAGTGATGCTGGACGCCAAGTTCGTGCCCCTGTCGGGCAGCCTGCTGCTGGTGGCGGTGATGCGGCCCGCCCGCCCCCCTGCCGCCGCCTTCGACTCCCGTCTGTTCGCGTTCTCCCCGACTGGGCGAGCGCTGCTACAGGATGCCCCGCTCCCTCCCGGCATACGCGCCTTCGAATTCGTGTAGCGCCGAGCAGTCCGGAGGACATTAGCATCAACTTTTAACACGAACATTTCGCCGTGCTCGTCATTAAGAACGTAAATACAACCACTCACTAGTATCGATACAATAAATAGTCGGTCCAGAAATACTATATACGATTTGAACGACATTAAGTAAATGCAATCGCGCTTGGATGATAATTATTTTGTTTAACATGATCTTCCTGAACCGGGCGTTTAATGAGCAATGAAGACGATGCGTGACATTTTAGGCATTAGTTCGTGTCTAACGAAAACACTAAGTTCTTCACATCTCGATGTCGTTGACAATGGCGTGTTGGTATCCATTCGTGTGAACGTGAAAGCTTTACCGTTTACGTTGCGTTTTTTTGTGAATGAGACACGATAGAAAAATTATGATTGGAGATTTTATGTAAGAAAATTTTTCCCGTCAAAATGTGTAAAACTGAAGAAATATAATGATTTGTGTAAAATTATACTACTTATTTTGTCTCCATGTAGTATTATACAGTATGTTGTGCTCAATACAATATGCATTATATTCGATTAAGGCTCTCATGCAGTTGCTTTTGTAAACATCTTTACTGCACATATACTTTTATGAGAATAATTATACAGTATTTAGCTGATACTTTATTACCTTCCTCGATAATATAAAAAATAAGTTGTTTAAATATTGTAATAATATTACTTTTCCCGCTCCTTAGATGTTCATTATTAAGCTGGAACTACTTGGACCAATACTTTTCTTTAATAAAGGTCTTACCCTGGGCCTTCTGCTCTCTAGTGTAATGACTGGAAGTGAAAATAGAGTTGGTGTACTATCCGCTCACATTTTGTTCATACTTCACACGGAGAGAAAGGTTTTGCATCTGAAAGAAGCCAAATAAAGTTACACTTCAACCAAAATTTTAAATCATTTTTTTAGTGTTATACAGTATCGTACTTGTAAGTGTATGTACTTGCCTGGATACATAAAAGTGTTTCAAACATGAATCACTGGAAAATACCCAAGAAAGTACTGTAACGTACAAGAGGAATCGAAAGAAGTGTAGTCGTTTTGTGGCTTCCATCTAGCAGACAACTGATGATGATGGCTAAGCCATCGAAAGCTGCTTTTGAATTAAAAAACATTGTTGGCAATGACAACATCTTCAATTATTGATTCAGGTCACTTACCCTATCAAGAGTCTATTGCACTTACTGGAAGCAGTAACTCTGAATGTGCAACTCTGAATCGCGCTGTGCTCTAGTATGGAAAAAATAGTGGCTGTCGTTTTCAACTGCTCCTGAAGAAGTGCTGCAACTTGCTCTCCGCAAACTCATGCGGGCTGCCACTCGGCAGGAGTTTTCATTTCCCTCCTCCCAATTTTCGTTGGTCATGTTATGTGAAGTAAGGCACATGGAATCCGTGTCCAGTTGTTTAGGCGCGAAACTACCATCTAAGTCATGAAAGAAAACGACCCATTTTCTATGTCAGGTAACCCCAAAACGTGTATTTCCGTTAAAATCTCGAAATCGATTTGCCGCACCATTACATAACTTTCTCCGTACTAAGTATATACGTACGTAAGTACGTACGTATATGAGTAAGTAACTAGTGCTACAATAGCACGAACTTTCTCGCACCAGGAACTGAAAATTATATTACCATAATTTCTGCCCGTATTAACGCATCTCAGCAATTAATTGTAAAAGTCATTAACAATCGTGGGGCAATACGAACTAAAACTTAATTCATTCAAAACGAATACATCAACACAAATTCAACAATTCAAAACTGTTCCCTGCTCCCAGATATACTTCCCAATACAGAGAAATTATACAGTACGAGTTTTTCTGTTACAGTATTACAATACTCTCTCTACGTGCGTAGCAAGACGAGAAAGTGAAAATAACTCTCACTGCACTCTCACAAAATGCTCTCTTAAAAACATAGAAATAGCAATTTTAAATCAATTTCCTGTTAATATATTTTTGCAGTCGAAATTGTTACCTTTCCAATTCTGAGATGCTGGATTCTTCAATATTGAGTTTCAGATGTAATTGAGTTTGTTAATCTTAAAGAAACTATATCAAATAAGTCAGATAAGGATTAAAAACACCGAAGGCTATTTTAACTATGATATAAAATTACACATGCAAAAATAAATTCTAATCAAGTCAAATATAATGGTTTTGCATTCTCTTAAGTATACACGTGTATCCACATAACACGTCAGATATCATTCATTTCATTCTTGTCTCGGGCGTTGTCACATTGTTTTTCAAATTGCCGTACTGAACACTTAAAAATAATAATTTGAAGATCATTCGAAGTGTAATGACATATAATTCAGTTTTTTAAACTATATTTTTTGGCAAAGTGGTAAATGAAACAATCAATGAAAGAAATACGGTATTAGAAAATAGGAATGTTAAAAGGGAAATTTCAAGCGATATTTTATTGATTTTAGATCATTTCATAACAAAGTAATGCCTTTTCAAGACCTGTAAATAATTGTAGTAGGCGCTAGGAAGTTATTCATGCACAAACATCCCAAACACAAAAAAGAATGGCACAACATTATCAACTCAAAAGCCCTGGTTAATTATTTTAATTTTTAAACTGACAATGAGTTTTAAAAAAAGGGCAACCAGCACTCCCACAAACAAATTAAAATACACATTCTCAAAAACATTAACAGCAAAACAGATCAAGATCAAATTTTGTACAGGAAAGAAAAATAGTGTTCTTTCTTTAAAATTATTTTCTTCTGAATCTTTTCTTTTCAATATTTATGTTTAATATACATAACATATACATATAATTATACAACATTTAATATACAACTTTTCAGAAATTATTTATGAGAGCATATTAACAAGTTAAAACATTTACAACAAAATGCAAGCTAAAAAACATGCTTCTCAAATGGAATTATTACAGAAGCAAGGTACATTTTCCCCACTAGACTTTCTTGCCAAAAAGAGAATTATATAGTTCATTAACAGCCTTGTCATTCCACATTGTAGAAGACTCGACAGGTGCCATGAAGCCCACCAGCTTCTGATGGGGATCGTAGCGCAAGCGACGACCCTTAGTTGCCCGAGTGTCAACCTTACGCTTCATTTTGGTGCGCAGTTTCTGAAGAGCTGCCCAACGTCGTCCAAGTGTATTCGCATCGGTCGAGTCATCTGACCGCCTTTCAATCAGCTCTCGCAGAAGCTACAGGAAAAGAAAGAAAAGTGAAAATAATAATAATTATTGTGAGAACAATATTTTATTTACACTAATACAAAGAGCTTCAGTTTTATGGCAATAAATTTGATTGAAACTCCTTCAATTATTTGCTTAAGGATCCCTCCTTTAGAAACATTTCAGAAAATATTACTCATGTTAGAATGCAGATGGAAAAGGTTTGCCGACATCTTGTATTATGGCAATATTCATCTTATACAAGTTGTTGTTTCCTCCCCCACCCCACTTAAATTTGTTTATATTTACCTGTAAGTTTCAAAATAACAGGAATTTATCATTTTACAAAGATGCTTTATTCAACAAGAAATTAATATTTTAAAACTTGCATTAAAATTTACCTGATGATAAAAATCGCTATCATCAAAGATCTCTGGATCATGATCAGGTTGCAAGTTCTCAGAAGGCTCTGGTTCTCCTAAGATTTGACCAACAGTGCGAGGCACACGAGTGCGTTGCAAAAGGCGAGTACGGTTGCTAAGGACATGGCGAATTTGTTGCAGAGTGCTCTGTTCAAATGCTGAAAAATCACGACTGCTGGCTTTACCAGTAATAAGTCTTGTACGATCATTCCACTTCTGGATTGTTGCATCACGGAACTCCAAGTATTGTTTGTGAACAGAATTTAACACATCTTCATAATCCTCACAATGCCGTCTCTTCTTTTTAGAAGGCTCAGCTTTTAATGATTCATCATCACCATCATCATCATCACCACCACCTTCACCATCTACATCAGAATCACTTGGTATTTCTTCATCAGAAACACTTTTCCCTTTTTTAGTTTTTTGCCCCAATTTTTTTGTTTCACTATAATTTTTAATTAGTGTTTCTTGAAGATCAACAAGTTTATCTAATAACTTTCTGACATTGCGTGTAGTTTTTTTCATTTCTGAAGCAAATTGTTGACCCCCCTCTTGTTTAAATTGCTCTATTTTGTAGTGCTTAGGAAATCTATTTGCAGGAATGAGACACTTCTGCAAGTGTATCCTACATTCAAGAAGATTATCCCATAAATTTAGTTGATTTCTGACAGCTTTACCTTTTTCTATCTCTGATTCCACATTCTTCGCAGACGACACATGCTGGAAAGTTTCATCACCTTCCTCTTCATCATCATCTTCCTCCATGGCTTCAGTATTTTTTGAATTCATTATAGAGTATTCATCATTATCTGCACTTTCATAATCTTCCATATCACTATTTTCATCTGAGTCACCACCCAGTTCCTCCTCATTGCTTTCATCTTTATTGTCTTCTACCTCTTCTCCCGCAGATTTAAAGTCTTCTGAATCAGATGATTCGGGATGTTGGAGAAGCACAGGTTCTGGCTCCTCTGAAGATTCAATTTCACTATCTTCAGCAACCCCAACATCTCTCCTTGAAATCTTTTTACCCGTATATCGAGGATCATCATCGAGTGCCGCACTCTGCTTTAAAATTGGCCGGTGTAGTTTCTCGTCTCCACTAAACTCATCTTCAAATTCTTCTATTACTTTTGCTCTCGTATCAAAATCAAACTCATCATCTGAACCAATTTCTGGAGCAGGTTGCAAGAATTCTGCTATCTGATCGAGAGTTGACTTGCGTTTTGATGACATCTTAATGATATAAATATAATGCACAATTTATTCACTTGAACATTCACACGCTGCCCACCCTAACCTTACACTCTGTCATCCAAAACTTATTTAGTCTCTATGATTAAATCCAATTTCACAAAATGTTTCATATATTACGAACAAAAACACAATAAATTCTTATTAAAAACGAATTAAATCACTTTACTTATCACAATGGCGTGTTTTTTAAGGAACACATGGTTAAGGTCGACATAACCAGACTAACAAAACAGCGCGTTAGCCATTTCACATTTTGCCAACGACACAGTATTTGATATGAAGTCTTATCCAATTTTGTTTTGTTTTATGTTCTTCACCTGGTTGGTAATTTTTCTTTACACAAAATCGTAGCGTTAGTATTCCGAGAACAACGCTAAGAGACTAAAAATGTAGTTTGAGATTAACATATTTACAGTAGGTGAGATGCATGGAGAGTGGCAATACTGGAATCACAAGTGAACTCCATACAAAATATTCTCTTTGATGCAATTCGCAATTTAACTGCCTTCGACTCAAGGAGTAAGTATATCTGAGACAGCACTCAATGTTAAAAGGGAAATCCTCATTCGCCCAATAGAAATTATACAGATATGTGGCGGCACCGGATATTGGCCAAACGGACAGCCAATAGCGAAGGTGTAACCGGTAAATTTGAAATGAATCAGCCATACACTAAAATTCCACTCCCATAATTTATCAAACAATTCACAATAATAATTATAAGGAATTCATGAAAGAAAAAAGTCAAATTGGAGCAGTAAAATTAGTATTTATTGAGCATATTGATATTACACAATTTTAGTAGAATTAACGGCTGAAGTTTAGCATACGGTACAACTCACTGAAGTTTCAGAACGGCACTTCGCGCCGCTCCGGCGGTTACTGCGCAGTTTGACATTTGAAAGCTTTCTTGGAAAGTGCTTTCTTATAAAAACGAATTGGTAATTATGCGGTGGATACTCAAGGATGTTTATAGTAAACGCGATGGCCGAAGACTTGACTTGGATCCGAGAGAACGAAGCGAGATTTGCCGTTGAAAGTAAATTGGCATTACATTCCGGCGGGGACAAAGCGTATGAAGGGCGAGCCATGAAAATCGCCTATCCGTAAGTTTTATTTCCATCAGTGTGCATAGCGTAATTTAAGGGAGGGCTTAAGGAGACACTTCCCCTCGACGTCACGCTTCTCTGAGGATGTACCATGTACCCTACTTTAACTGAATTAACAATTTTGTATTACATAAGGCAATAAACATAGAACACCAGTTCAAATGCCACTTTACTAGCTTGTAGACAGGCAAAATTAATGTGAATACTATGGAATACAATATTACAGAGCAATACGTATGAACAATACCAAGCACTGAAAAGAAACAAATCAAAACATAACCGCATATACAAATAGTTATGATAGAAGTACCATTTTATTTTGAGAGTTGGAAAGATAGCTTCACAAAGTCGATATACCAGCTGCCCCAATTCTACGTGCAAAATAAAATCACTTTCATTACGTGTTTTTAAACAGTATTACTGCCTTTCATTTTATTTTAATCCAAGAATACAAAGCACTTAACATGTTCACTGTCGATAAGTCATAAATGGTTCACAAAATGAAACACCCAATAGTTTTAAATCTCCCTGAACATGTTTGCTTACAAAAGTTTACAACATCACAGGCAAATATATCTATGAACTTGCTGTAGCTGCACAGATTTTGAATTGGCATTCATTTTGATTTTCCTAGGATGGTCCTAGAATTTTGAAATACACATGGAAGAGTAGAAAAATATTTCAATTTTTGAGAAAATAACAATAAAATTAATATTATAAAGTTGTTCAAACCTGCAGATATATTTCGATGTTTTCAAAGGGACAGGGAATATGTGAATTATGAACTTGGTTGCATTAAGGTCAGTAGTACCTGATTAGGAGCCATCTCTGGAATAGGATCTGAAAAGCAAAAAATGCTGTTAAGAAAGATACTATGTCCTCAAATGAATATTCCAAAAACAAATCTACATCAAAAAGAAAATTTTTTTTTCTAATCTAGCATCTCGAATCACAAAATTAGAAAGTACAGGAATATCTTGCACTTACCACACACCGAAGTCACAGATTCATCTTCTAGAATGGCTTTGTGTGGTACAGCAGTACAAGGATCTGTAATCACCAACCACAAAAAAAGATTTGTTTTTATTTTCTATAATTTACACTCAACTGATACTAATAACTGTATATTCAAAGGAAAAACTTACAATGAGAAATATCCATAAAAACTTTTAAGTGGCACTTAACATGGGTGAAAAAGATCGGAAAATGGCAACAAATATGAAATTTTTCCACTTTCAAAATATGCAACAAAGTGATAATTAAGTTTCTTAAAGATTATAGTGAATACTTACCATTAACAAGGCTAGCACATGCATCAGTCGCACATGATGTAGCAGCATACTGAACAGCCCAAGAACCTGTATTAATCAACAACAAATTATTACCAATACATATGCTTTCAATAGCATGCTTCTATTTGCATTTCACACACATACAAGAAACTTACCTTTTTCAGTTTAAAGTGCTGCCTGTGTACAAGGATCTGAAAATTAAAAAATACTGGTAAGAAAGTCTCCCATCGAACTATTATGTAATTAAAATGAATATCACAAAAACAAAATTGTATGCACATGTATAATCTCAAACTATCTGTCCTGTTTGAAGTTCTATTGTCAACAGGGACAGATGAACTATAAATTTAAGAAGAAGAAAAATCTACTAAAAAGTCTTACCAGTTACACCCAATGCTATTGTGGGTGTCACCTCGGTTGGTTCAAAGAAGTGATCTGCAAATGAACAAGAACATTAAAAAAATTCTACAATTTACAACTGAATTATTTGAATGCATTTTCAAAGCAAAAACCATGAATTCTGGCAGCAAATGTACCATTCTCTGGTATTAGTTTCTGTACCCAGAAATGATATTTACTTAGGCTATCCGATGAGGCACATTCATTCAAATTATTTACTATTTTATAACAATGCATACTGCCCAAACTGTTCTCAAACAAATAAATTCTACTTATTTCTATTGAGAAGTCTTACCGGGTCCAAATTTTTTGGTGGACTTTGAATCTGGATATCTGAAATTGAAAAAATCATTAGAGTATCACTTTATGACACACTACTGAAATGCCTGAATGCACATAGAAGAAAAGAACACTTCCTTTTACTGGAACGCTTGCATTTAAATCCCGCAATCCTGCTTTGCAAAGGGGATTTTGTGGTTCTGAGATTTTACTGGAACAACATGATTACACGTCCTTCAAGTGTCAGATATAATGCTGTTCCAGAAAATTTTCCATGTATTTACTGCTCGTGAGATGCTTCCATGTGTATTAGGGGAGAGAAGGGTCCCCAATAGCTTTACGCCATTCTCTACACCTAAAACAAATATATATAATTTTTAGAGGCACCATTGAACAAAAGTATAATAACGAAGCATCGACAAACTACATGCATAAAAATGAACGATAACACAAATGTAACTCACTTTTCACGGATCTTGGGAACCCCAATAGACGTTTTAATGGCTAATTTCTCTTTTGCAATTGGGCACCCAGCATCTTCTCGATGCCCGCCGAAATAATGCACGCTTCAGACTTCAAAAGTAGCAGTAAATCACAAAATTTCACGAATTCACTGGCCGCTAACTCTCGTTAACGGCGCCAAAAATAGCGTGTGAATGAAACTTCTTTCGGTCAAGGAAGGAATCCAACTGTAATCACCCGGTCCGAACGCGGAAAAATTTCAAATGAGTAGTTCACCAATTCTCCGCTAGAGTGAGTTAAAGTTGTACAGATGAATATGGCGTCGCTCTGAACTCTGATTGGTTACTGTACGGAATTTGAATCATTTGAGTAAGGACCGGACTTGCTGCCTATCTAGTGTCAAGACCAAAGAGTATATAAGTCAAGACGACTGGGAGTTATAAGGCCCTGGTGTCCTCAATTAGCTAGAACTACGTTCTTGGCGATCGAGTGTCGTCTTTGTTCTGTCATTAGTGTTGTGTTTATCTGGTGAACGATTTTCCTGTTCTAATATATTCATTATATCTGCTTTTTTATCGGCAAAGATGTCGGAAGTAGAGGAAAGTGCAACACTGCAAGATGACTCAACTGACAAAAAGGAAGACGATGTATCGCCTGATGATGGTACCTCTGAAGAAAATACTCCTCAAGAATCTCCTTCGGATATAGAGAAACAGGAAGAAGCAAAATTGAAAGCAAAATTTCCTATGGCGGGCAGGCCGATGAGCGGTCATTCAGTGTTCTTACAAAAGAGACTTGCCAATCGGCAAAAATATTTTGATTCCGGAGATTACCAAATGGCGAAACAAAAATCGGCTGCAAAAGCTCGACAAATACCAGTTGGTTTGACTAATGTGACTGGTGATGCCATTCCAACTCCAGAAACTGTGCCTGTCAGAAAAGCATCCATCATACAACCTTGCAAATTTACTCCAACTTCAAACACATAGGAGTTGATATTGCCTTATTCCTCCACAAGATATTTATGTACATTGAAAGACTTGGCTATTGTGTGTTTTTTATGGTTAAAAATATTTCTTGGTTTTGTTAGTTGTCTCTTGGTTCTCAGAACAACTTAAACAGGCATTATTCTACTTACCCAACATTGCTCAGAATGATTCTTCAGATTTGTAGAAAAATTCTTAAATATTTCTTCTTGAACTTTATATATGTTGGCATGAAAATTGCTGAGCAGCTTAAAGCTTGATTTTCAAGCATAATACGTCCTCATTGGTAATTTTTAAAAGACGTGTGCTTATTTCTGTGCCATTAGTTGGTAGAAAAACTGTGATTAAGGCAATTTGTGTAATTAAATTTTCTCGCTTTCAAGATTTTGTGTAATTCTTTTTCCCTTTCTGCATTTGTTTTTTTGAAATGTAAGAATATGAAATATGTTAGAATAGCTAGTTTTATTACTATATTTCTTTAAAGTCATAATACAGCAACAATAAGCATAAAGTATTTTATTTTATGTAATTGTGAAATAAAATGTTGACATTGTTTAAAATTTATACATATATTCTTATTTTTAACATCATTCAACTTCAATTTTTCTATGATGGTGAATGTGAAGTTTACATGTTGGGATGTTTTTAAATATTTTGATAAAATTGTCAATAGAAATATTTGCAAATCAAATTCCTGAACTTCCAAATTTGTATGTTTAAGTTATACCAATAATTTGATCAAAATGTAGAGCTTTTATGACCATGCTTGTAAATAACAACAGTTGACACAGCTAACACATGAATAACCAGGTTAAGCTTTTTCTGGAATTGACTCATTCTTGAAAATGTATTGCAAATGTCCTTAATATACAGTTTGCTTTAAAAGTCTAAAACAAAATGCATTTAGTATTGTATTCAAGTAAACAGTAGTTCATTTATTGATATTAATATAATAGCCTGATATTTTTTTAGATACCCTTCTTTTTTTTAATTTTTAGTTCTAAAAAATACTTAATTTTGGATTAATTGTTAAAATTTATGGTCTTACTGGATTCCTTCAAATTTTAGAATATTCTTCAATATAGTTTCAATTTTATGATAATGACTGAATGAAAAAGTCACTTTTTTGAACTAGAACAGTACCTTATAGCAAGGCAAAATTGTGAAATAAGAGTGCAAGACTCACAATTGACGGTTATTATGCTTTTAGATGTGTAGAATTGTGGGAAAAGAAAAAATATATATTCTAGATATTAATTGATAAAAATTAGCACAAATGTGTAGGAGAAATAAGTGGTAATTTATAATTAGGAAAATGTTGCATATTTAATTAACTTGGTTTCTGTTTCAAATAACTTGGAAATAAGTTAATTTTCTACTGACATTCTTTAAATTTAGTTTTATTACTAATTGTAGTACATGAGTACGGTAGCACTGTCAGTTTAAGACAATTTATATGAGAGCATTTTATGGATTAACTACATTTCCTGATGCCAAATAATGACCTCCACATAATGTTCAGTATAACCAGGAAGAGAAATGTCCCAAAGCTTGTTTGTTTTTTTTCAGTGAGCATTCTAGTTAAGGACGGAGTGGAACTTTTTTTTTTCAGTAAGCATTCTAGTTAAGGAAGTATCACACTTCTGGAGAAAGGCTAAAACAGAATTTAATCATGTTTGATTTAACTTTTTCGTTATGCTTTTGTTTCGATAGGTAGCCTTAAATTATGGGCTCTTCCAAAAGATGAAAAGGAAATTTGGTTTATTCAAATCAGGAGATTTTTCTGTCCAAAAGGGAAGATAATCAGAAGTTATTATCTCTCTGACAAAGTTGTAATTTCTCATTAGATGATGTATAGATATAAATGTAACAATGACAGTTTTGAATGTCTCATCCCTTATGGGACAAAGGAAGTTAAATTTCTGAAGTACATACATATGTTTAAATCTATATGTGCTTAACTGATTTATGTTATTCAATACTAATTAAACTTGAATTATTCTGGAAGCATTTTATTATCTGTTGTTTTCTTTCTTGATATTTCCCCTCGGGTGCCATTTCTGTGTGCCATATGTAAAGTTAAATTTATGTATTCTTTTGCCTGATTTACAAATACTGATCATTGCAATTCCATTTCAGTTTTGACTGCCATAGGTTTTTGTTTTTTGGGGAGTGATTATTTGTAATTACATAAATAGAAAGGCTAATCATTATATTTCTACGTTTGTATATAATATTCTCTTTAGATTTTCATTTTGTTTTAGAATAATGTCTAGTTGTATTTTCTCACCCACTTTTTAATTTAATTCTGCCTAATGTTATTTTGGAATACTAATTATACCTTAGAAAAGACAATGTAATTATCAAGAACAGGGTTTTATTGTCATTTAAATGGGTATATTTTTTTCTGGGCAAGTTTACTTAGCTCTGGAACATGCAAAGGGTTGGATTTGAAGTGGTGAACATAGTAGCTATTCTCTATGTTTCTACCTTGCATTTGAGATTATTAATTAGTTGGCAGGTGACAGTTGGGCATATACTTACAGGAAAAAAAAAATTCATATAGAACAAAATTCCTGAGGATATAAAAACAATTGTGTTGTATACCTTTCTGTTACATTATTATTATTATTATCAATTTTGGATAGGCCAATAGGTGACCAAGTTTACTTTTGAGAGATTAATTACAATTAGAAATACATGTAAATTTAAGGGATATATTATTGTATCAAATTACTTCATAGAATTTGCATTTATGGTTGCCTTTAAACCAGAACACTGTAAGTGACATTTTATAAATTCTGAGAAATCCATGAGTATATTTTAGTCAATATCGCTATAAAGTTGTGGTGTTTTATTTCATCATTAATACCACACCATTAAAGTCTCGCCACGTAAAATAAGGCATTAATTCAATTCAATTAAATTGCTCATTAAAACTACGAAAATACATTGCCACTGACATGTAGCCTAAAATAAATACATTTTCCTCAGAATTTATAAAATGTCATGTACTGTTCTGATTTTCACCCATTCATATTCTTCTACCATTAATGTACTTCGGCTCTGTGCTGAAGTTTTTGGAGGTTATTAAAGGTTAAAAGAGAGAACAGAAGATGGTTTCTTAAAAGCAGATTTTTTATTTTCTACTATAACTATGAAGATGCCTTAGTAAAATGTCATGTAGAACACTGGAAAACAACACATAATTTAATTGGTACTTGGGTTCATATTTTATATTGCTTATAACAAATCATGAATTATGATTTTTGTACCCTGACACCCAATAATTATTTCACTTATTCCAGAGTCCTTACATTATGGCACCAATCATAACATTTCACTACCATTTTCTCAACTGAAAACAAATGTTTATGTATATATACAGCTCTGTTGCATTTACTTTGAAACTAGATTAAACATTCCTTTATTACAAAATGTTTACCTAAAATATACATATTTCCAATAGCTTTTAGAGTGGTCTCTTTAATAGTTGTTTAATTTCACATTCAAATCTATTTCTTTTATGTTTACAGCACACAGTACACAATTCTATCAAAATATAATTAGTATATACACGCTGGCTTTGAGCATATTTTGGACACTAACCGGCACCACAACAGAACACACGAATACTGCACTAGTGCTGGTCATGCAGGCCTAGGGAAAATTACAAGCTCCTGTGGGTGAGTGAAATTAAACGACAAATAAACAAGGAAGCTTATTTGTCCAATGACCCAGTATATAAAACATCAAGGAATGCAATAACTAGTCTCTGGTCTAATATATTATCAAACTACTATACCTCAACAGATATTATGTAATAATTCAAAAAAACAAATATACCTACTAGAAATATTGGAAGGGAAAGTTAACATGCTTATGTGTCTTAATCATATAGCTTTCAAAATCTTATACAGTCTTTATAAAGATGAGAATTTTTCATACATTTACATTATACTTTACCTAGCTAAGACAATAGGTGGAGGGCTAGGTGAAGGAACTTTTACCACAGAACACTATAATTAAATTCTGAAAGACACTAACACAATAGACTGACTTTTTGGTATTTTTCATGTCTGTCCCATTAGTCTCATATTACACTGTACAGGCTCTTTAGACAAAATCTGATGATATATTAGTTTCCAAACTGAAGTATGATGTATTTATTTCACAGGAGCACAAGCACATCCACAAAATAAAATTAAACAGAGCACATTTGACCTGCACATTTGACACAGCAATCGACTTCTATGTGCTGACTACGTTCAGTATATACAAAGAGGCACAGGAAGCTTGTATCCTGAGAGAAAGGTCCTCTGCAGAACCGTCTGGAGCAATTGCAAATTTGAACAGGTAGTGGAGTAGGATTAAGAATGGAACAGGCCTAGGCAAAGAAGGTGAATGGTCAAAGAGGAGTTGAGGTTTTGGCAAGAGGGTAGGCCATAATCAGAAGGCAGAGGAACCTATGGTACGGCGTATTTGTTCGAAAGTAAGCCAGAATGTGAGTGACCAAGGGGCCATGCGGATCCAAACTGGTAGAAAGCCCTTGTACAGAGCCATCAAGCCCTCTAGCTCCACAGTCTTGGTCAAACAGTCAAGCGATGATTTGTACAGCAGACCCCTGTGGAAACCATTTGACTTTATTAAACAATGAACATATTTGCAGAATCAGATCTTGAAATTATTTGCACTTACACATTCACTTAAGTTATTTAAACACATCTTTTGAGTAAGTTTATTTAACTCTCCCTAATGCAATTTACACAAGATTTCTAGTAGTACTGACTACAAAAATTCTTTTAACTATTATACTCTTCATAAGAATTTAAAAAAAATACTTAAAGTGTTTGGAGTAAAAACAATATTTAGAATCCTCCTGCTATATGTCAATATCTTGATTTTGGCTCAGTGTTTATAATTTTGAAGGGTGACTGCATCAGTCTCAAGGTAAGCAAAACCTGGACTAAAATTACATCACTATACAGTTTACAATTGATATCCGAAGGTAAGATATTTTAAAATAAGGAACAAAGACAGGAACAAGTTGAGCCAAGAAAAAGCACGTTCTGAAATTATATTAGAATTGTTCAGCAGCTATTTTCCCCATTCCATCTCCATTTTCATCTCCAACTTTCCCCTTTATTCTTGTCACCTTGATCTGTATTCCTTGTTTCTATACTCCTATTTGTCTCCCTCTCTTCTGTTGATCTGCTCACAACATTAGCAGGACTTGCCTTTGCAATGTTTATTCTTCCTGTAATATTTTTCCCCAACCATTTGTTTTTAAACATTTTCTTCCTATTTCATTGAGTAATATTTATAAATTTCCATTTTCTCCCTTATATGTTTTTTTTAATTTTCCTTCATGTACATTAGTATAGGAAGAATATTTTTTTTTAATTTGGGGCTATTTTACATGAAGTTCCTGTGACATTTGCAAAAGATTCTAAAAAATTCCTATAATTTTTTCCTTTCATTTCTTTGCTAGAATAGAAGAAATTACACTTATAAATGTAGTAAAGTTCTAATTTTCATAAAATTTTGAAAATCACAAAAGTGTAAAAAAATATTTTTTAAACCTGCCCTATACCTCCCTTATTAAATTAGAGATTTCTTTCTCAATATAATTTATCCTTCAATTTTAAATCTTTAACTGACGCTATGAACAATTTGTTTCAAAATATGAATAGTTGTTGAGGAATTTTGTCAGAAATCGTGACATATTCACATTAATAGTAAAAAAATATTTTTTCTTCTTCAATTTTCTGATAAGGCTAGAACATAAAACCAAAATTACACGATAAAAGTATCTTTTTATAATAAGTCGTATATTTATTAAGTCAAAAAAACTATAAAAACTGTATGTGACGTAGGGGATAAAAGCCTATCTGCGCACGTTTTCTTGAGTTCCAGAATCCCTTCCTGTCATTTTAACTATAAATAGTTGAAAGATGTGTAAAAATTTAAGAAATAAATTAATAAAAATAAATTTTAAAAATCGCAAGATTAGCAATATTTAAAAAATAGTCATTTTTGTTTCTGAGTTTCATGCAAACCTGATTTTTGAACTCTCTCTCATTAGTAATATCTATTTCCATTACAGATAATTAATTGATTTAATGCATATGTAAGCAAAAAAATTTCAATTAACATCTTGTGAAGTTTCTGTATTTTAAACATTATTAAAATATTAACCAAGATCAAAATCGAGCATTTTTAAAAATACTTTTCTCCAAAGGTTTTATATTAATGTAGGTTTATGTATTAATATGAAATTATATATTATTTATATACATTTTGCTTTTCTGTGATATTCCAAAAGCCTCAAATACATGAAATAATTAAGGGATCAAAGATGTAAGAAATTCTAAAAATGTGGATATTTTATTACCAAATTGAACACTTAAAACATGAACAGTATTGCAACAAAAACTAATCCATCGTATTGAATAAAATACTCTCGAAATTTTCATTCTACAACATTTTCTAGATAGTTGATGAACTTGAAATAAAATTATCATTTTAAGATTCTTTAATCTAATTCGGTAATATTGAATTTTGAAGACTTTGTATTATGATTGTGATATTCTTATACTTTTTATTCTAAGAATCTACAGGCTGTATAAGAGACAAAAGAACACACAAATTATCAGGTGGCTTTGATTTCAAATATTTTATAGCAAATATTTTAGACGATACAAATATTATATTTGGTGGAAGAGTTTACTATATTGAACACTTATAAATTTTGTACTATGACTGGAATTATATTAAGATAAGAATTTGTTTGTTATTACAATGTATGAAATTGAACTTATCATTTTTTGTGTGTTATTTAAAATGGATTTTCTAAAAATTTTTATGTACAATCTTTAACTGTCAATAGAATTTAGATTAATAAATTTTCACATGTGAAGGATTTTTGAAGAAATATAGAGATAGATAAAAATGGTACAAAGACTAAATAGGCTTGCAACTTGACTGTACTCAAGAGACAATTTATAGAGATTTTATCCTTTATAAAATCTGTTCTGCAAAGGTAGTATGAATAAAGTCACGTATGATTTTTCAAAAATAAGAGTACTTTGAAAAATGCCCATATTCAATGCAAAATTATGTTAAAACCGTTATTTTTTTCTGAGATAGAGCATTAGATGCTTAAAAAATGGTGCAACTCCCATTTTTAGCAAACTCACTTTATTTTCTAAAATTGCACCACAAAAAAATTAACATTGAAAAATCTTTTCCCTTAATGAAATCCGTTCTATAAAACAAAATCATGAAATAATGTGAATTAAAATTTCTGGATATTTGAGAATTGTCAATGCAAAAATTAAACATTTTTTTAAACCAAAACAATGTTCGAGTTCAGCTGTGAGGATGATGGTGTAGGGGAAGCGTGAATGGTGTCGTAACTCAACAAATAAGAATTTGAATCCCAGGGCGGAGGAAACTATGTTGCCGATTGAAGACACTTTTGTAGTTCACATAGTATTATTGTATTATGTAGTCTTATGTAAATACGAAAAGAAAGTATGTGCTGTTGTAGCACCACTAGTTCCTTTTATTTTAATGATTCTCAAATCTTTTTGGTTCCCAGCACAACTCGCTCAGGGGGAACATTGAGGAAAACTCAATCATAGAAGCAAGCCCATATGCAAAGTTTCAAAACTTCTATAGGTACTAGTTCTGTTTTCAACAACTTACCTATGTGAATAAGATTTTTTATGGCATTTTTCATGGCATTGGCTCACATTAATTTTTTTTTTTAAATTAGCAACTTTTTTATTTTATTTTTTATTTTATGAAGAATTGCACATGTATTTGCCTGCAATTCCTCCCAAACTGAACTATTGTACAAAACTAAACAAATCACAAAAATTAATATAAAATTGTTTTATAATTAAATTACAAAATATTATATCAATATATTATATATTAACTTTCTTAAATATATAATTCTAATTTTAAGTAGTAGAGAACACCATCTCAATGTGGAGTGAAAAAGATCATATGGGCGTTTGAAAACACTTGCATCAGAGAATACTGTGTACAGTGATTACGTTATACATTAACAATCTGGTGTATAAATAATCATATTTGTAGCATTGACACGAATTAACCCATTGCAGGCTAAGTTATTCTGCATTATGTGGGTATTTATTAATCACAATCACCTCTTAGGAAATGGAGTAAGTTCTTTTACAATGTATTCCCTCCCTACTCAACCGTCTTGCCGAACTTTGCTCCATCCCTTCCTCATTCTGCATGATCTCACCCTGTTGCGATCTAACCACCCAGTTACACCCTATCCCCATTTGCCTGGCCTGCGGGTGCCCTTGTCTGTTCCACTCGGCCATGTTCTCCACAATCATCAGTGCTGCAGGTAGCTGTGAACATATGTATTTTCCACACTTGTGGCAAACTTTAATTTTAATAGGAAGTTTCAGTGCAGCATAACAAAGAGCAATCGACAGCAATTCCATTCTGACTTCTGCTGTTTTGCAGATGCTATTGAAAAAAATCTAAATGCATTGAGTACAAAATGTTATGGGCTTGGAGAAATGTTTATTTTAGTTGATTTCCTAACCATATTTTTGATCTTGGGGAGAAAAAAAATTACAAAAAGTTAAACACAGTATAAAATTTTAAAAAGGTATTATTTTGAAATCAAAATGAAGACTACTCATTTTTTTTAAAATGATTGTCATTTAAAAAACTGCCTAACTGACTTTTCATAAAAAAATGTATTAGTGTAACTTTAAATATATTAAAATCTGTTTTACTATTACATATTCCATTTATATTTGCCACTTCTAAGAGCTTCATAATTAAAAACAACAGTTTGCTATTTTTAAATAAATTATATTACTACTTAGTATATAAAATGGAACTAGCAAAGTTTGGCAATCGATTTAGGTACAAGAAAAGATACAAAATTTATTAATGTAGTTACATATTTATAAGAAATAAATGCATACAATGTTAAATGTTCTACAATTAAGTCTGTGAACATTCTAAAACTACTTCTAAAAGCCTTCTTCAACTCCAGTTCTGTAACTAAGATTTGCATAAAATTGTCAGGCATTGCTTGGTATGAGGTATTGTACAGATTCAATACCCTTAAGCTTTTCCTTCCTTATTGGCTTTCCCATAGGCAAGAAGGAAATCAACTTAACCATACAAAAGTCTGCTTGTCTTCTCTTAATATCCTTCAAATGAAATTGTCTTGGGAAAATTAGTTTTCATGTGCAATACAAATGGTTTGCTTCTCTCAAGTTCAATTGCACAAACTGTAAGCCAGGTAATTTTGTTTTTCTCAATACCTACCTTCCTATTGGTGATTTTTTCAATTTTCTCGACACCTTTGAAGTTGCTACCCATCTGCATTTGTGACTCATCTACTACTACCCACTTTTTGTGACTTCCTGCCATTATCTTAATGTAGTCCTCCAAGATGGATGAAAAAATATTTTCATTTATTGTAATAATTTTCATCTAAAGTATTTAATTTATTTATGTTTTTAAAACAAATTAATTAGTTAATATTTTAACATTATAGTAGGTTTTTCAGGGCAGTTGGCATATAACTGAAATCAGAATTCTTTGGGAGACTGTCTTGAAATGAGGTACTTCATCTTCGCAGAATACAGCATGTGCAGATCGTCAAACACTTTGTAACTCTTATGTTTCAGTTCTTAACCCCACACATGTCAGACAATAAAATAGGATCTGTCACTTTCCTTCCAACGTGGGTACAAATGTTCTTTCACAAGCAAGAATCCACTTCCTGGGCATTTCGATCTGCAGTGCCTTCTACCCAAACATAATTTTTTTTTTCTTTTCCAGAATAGATCCCAGTATTATACACCCAAAGTTGCCTCTGGTAAAATATAACTTTTGCTGAGAATCTTGTTAGAGGCAATGTTTTTTCCATATCATAGCGTAAGGTTCCTTTTCTAGAAAAGTCATCTAATATTTTCTGTGAAGAGAACCATCTGCCAAATTGCACTTGGCTCTGTATAAATAAAATAAAATGATGATAATTCTTTTTCATAGTTGGTTCAATCTCTCACAGCTGGGAGCACATGACCCGATGTCTCTTCCAATATATATGTGTTATATATATTGGAATATCCAATATATATTCACAGTACAATGTTATACGGGATATATAAATTTGTGTGTATCTCAGAAATGTTAAAAATGGTGCTTGGTTTCTTTTATATAAAAGCCATCCATTTATGTAGAAATAATGTTATGAGCAATTCAACCAATGAATTTATACAGTGATGAAAGTCTCTGGGGGCCATTCATAAATTATGTAACACAAATTTGAAATACTTTGAGTACTCCCTCTCCTCCATATAACGCTATCATTACATGCGTTTAAACCCCTGCTCTAAACCGCGAAACACTTGCAACACCCCTTCTTGTTAATGTAACAAGTGAAAAAATTATAACACAGTAAAACAACTTGTAATGATTTTATTGGTGTTGTGTATTTAAATTTATGATAATTAAAGACAGAATTAGTTGGTGATGCTGACTGCACCTAACAAAAAGATTAGAGGAAAGTTACGAGTGAAGGATGTATGCCAAGGCAACAAAATTTTTTGTCGTAAGTCATGCACACTCCACCATCAGGAATTATGCATAAGCGAGAATCTACTGTGCCAATTTAAATGGTTTTTAGAATAAACTACACTTCGGTTTTGAATATTTTCTTCTTTATTGACGCTTACAGATTCAATAAAAAAATGGATGAAAAAAACTTTTTATTCATTGTAATAATTTACATCTAAAACATTTAATTTATTTATGTTTTTAAAACAAATTAATTAGTTAATATTTTAATGTTTTAGTATAAGACTCAAAAAATGGAATAATTTCAGCAAACATTATGTAATACTAAACTAATAACCCCTGCCACTATGTAACGCAGCGTAACTTTGTCTCAAACCCCCTCCTCCTCTCTTTAGAATTACGTAATTTACGGATAGCCCCTTACTGAGAAAAAACTATTTGAGTTTTAATTACCCCAAAAAATTTCTGTTTATACTGCTGTCTACCCACGTGGTTTTGTCAAGCCATGCCACTGGGCATTAGGCATCTTTTTCTATTGGTGCATAGTAATGCACAATGCATTTTTATTTAATACAGAATGTACTTTACTTCAATACATAATGTTTTAATACAAAATATGCTTCTGTCAAATGGATATTGAACAAACAATATTATGCTCCCAACGTGAAATAGCCATTTTTAGGTATTATTAATGCAATTTCTTAATATTTTAAAGTCATAAAATGTTTTTATAATTAATTTTGAGAATTTACAAGAGTAAAAAGGTCTATCAAAAAGAGTAAAAAGGAAATTTGCCAAAACATTCTCAATCTTAACTTTTATATCATCAATAGATTTTCTGTAATTTTTGAAATCAATAACATCTCGTAATATAATATGGTTGTCCCTAAATTCTGTAATGCTAAAGAGGAGCTAATGGAATTTGAGGCAGTGTTAGGCTGCATTACTTGAAGGTAGGGTGTGTTAGGAGATAACTGGTGAAAATTACTTTTTTCTGTCTTTTTACCACAACATTAAAATATTTATTACATTTTTAAAAACCTCAAAAAATTAAACTTATTGTGTAATTTATCACAATAAGCATGCATGTTTATTCTAAAAACCATAAGTGGAAGTATTTTTTCACAATTTTTTATTGAATCTGTAAGATTACGAAGAACATATTTAAAACTGATCTATCATAATCAACAATTCAATTAAAATGGTGCAATAGATTGTTGCTCATGCGTCATCCATGATGACATGGGCATGGGTTGTAAGAAATTTTCATGTTTGTGTGGCCTTCATTCACACATTTGTTTCCAATCTTATTGTTACGTGTAGGACCACCAATTAATTCTAACTTTTATTATCATAAATTTTAATACATAGCACAAATAAAATTAATACAAATTGATTTTTTTTGGTATACTTCATTTTTATTTTTTGTAAGGGGAGGGAGATTCTTAAGTGTTATGTAATTATTTTGGGGGAATTTAAAGGTACATTACAGGTGTGTTACATTACAAAAATTAATGTGTATATTTATATTTTTTTAAAAGTATTTCATTCATGAAACCCAACCTTAAATATTCGATCTTGAAAATTAATTTTCTACGAGTGCAAATTGATAGTACTACTTCCACCCATACTTGTGCATCGATCAGAACATTTTTATTTTTTTTATTTTATTTTAAATGTCCGCTTTAGCAATTTAATTCATTATACAATTTAAAAGAGCAGATGTTTATTTTCAATACATCATTTAGGATAGAGATGTGTTAGTACATAAGTAATTTTACTAGAAGGCAATGCGGAAAGTCCTGCCATCGTCGGGCTCGAACCTAGGACTTCCCGGTCAGAGGGACTGCAGAGGGACTCAGTCGATGCCCTGAACCGGTAGGTGGAACAATGGAACTTGGGATCATGGCCAGCGGTGTCGGAGGTAGGGGAGGAGGAGCAGAGGGGGACTGGCCCCCCATCCTCCCGTTGTACACGGCGGGATCCTCTTAACAGATTCCATCTGCCCAAATGTGAACACTTAACAATTAAGCGCCGCTTGTAAGCCTGGCTTGCAGCAGTAGCCAACCGGACGTCGCCGTCGCGGAAACTATGAACCAGGTAGCGGCGGCAGATTACTGACCGGAGCGCCAGCCAGGCTTGCGAGCCGCGCTTGCCCATGTATAAGATGTCGGGTGCACTCACCGGCCGCTGGCGTCGGTGGGCTGGTTCATGATGCGCGTCTTCACCACGTCGGCGGGGGTGCCCATGGTGGCGGCAACCAGCCCGGCGCACGCACTGCAACGACGCGGCGCGACGCCTTGGTCTCAGGGGAAGGGGATTGCACTATTCTCGTGCAAAGCGTTTTTTTTTCTTCACCATGAGCGTTAACGCATTTCGTACGCAATATACGTTTTTAGGGGAACTCATTCTTCTAATGGATGCTGTTTCGCTCATGAAAATGACAAATCAAAACTAAGAAAACCCAAAATTGTTTAACTTAGGTTCTGGAGGAGGTGTGGCGACGTGGGGCACGGCGAGCCGAAGTTAAACAAGAGGCAACACGGAACAAAATGAGAACGATTCGTGGCAGGGCGGGGGTAACTATTACATCACAAACTACTATGCATGAAGTGCCTAATAGAGATCTAAGTTGGCTTATCAGGTATACCGTTGCATTTCAGTTCGATTTCGGCAGCCGCTTTTAAGCATCGCGCCTATTAGTTGGCCCAAGGATGAATAGCGTAACGAAATGAGTGCGGACCCGCCCGCAAAACATTTCTCCGGGTCCCCTTTAAAAAAAGTGCATAGCAAACACAAATAGTGTGAGTGCCTTAAATAATAAAAATATCCCCTGCCAAGGCAGGCCGGGGGCTCCCAGAAGCCATGAGGCTTCTGGGGGGCCCCCGTCCGAGGGCGACTGTGTGAAGACCGGGTGGGCGGGGCGGGGCGCTCACCTGGACAGCATGTGCGTGAGGTGCGAGTCCGGCAGCGCGGTGTGCGTGAGGATGAAGCGCTTGGCCGAGTCGTAGGTGGTGAGGTCGCCCAGGTTGACGAGGGCGGCGCGCTGCACGTTGGGGATGCTGCCCTTCCACAGGCCGCGCACGCCGCCCTCGGCCACGATCTTGCGGAAGGCGTGCCAGGCGCCGCGCACGCGGGGCGGCTGCCCCAGCAGGCGGCGCCGCCCCTCCATCTGCACGTGCACCTTCACCAGGTCCGTGGGGCTGGCCACGAACTGCGCCAGCGCCCCGGACGTGACGCCGCTGATGGCCGACTTCCTGCGACAGCGCCGCGCGCGCACGTTACGCCTCCCTCCACGACGCCGCAAGCCCTCTACCGGCCTTCAAGTTTGGTCGCTGTTCGTCCCGGCGAAGACTGCAGTTAGGTCCCCACATCGGTCATTGCCTCAACTATCGGTCGATATCACCGGAATAAGCTTGTCACGACATTCAGTTCTTTCATTGTATGGTTGATCTACTGATTACTGATTCCGGGCGCGTCGACTGCTAGGGTCATTAATCCTGTAAGAGCAGGGCATGTGTGTACCATGGAAGGTAGCATTGATTTTCTCCTGCTGCCTGGCGAGATACGCAGCGATGAATGGCAGAGCCAAGTAGGAAGGGGGGGGGGGCAATGGGGGCCAAAGCACCCAAAAGCCTAGTTTGTTACCGTTCTTTATTTAGCAAGATTGATATAAATATTTATGTTAGAATTATGAAATTATTTAAGAAATAATGTTGTATACTATCATATACAGACTACAAAAATAATATACAATATAATCACAAATTTTTATTATTTAATTAAGATCTATAATCCCCCCTCCCCCCCAAAAAATGATCGCGCGCGGTCCATAGTCCGGTTGTTACAGTACTGCTCCGGTATTCGCGTGGTGTTGATCGGAGAAAACCCGAAAAACTAAACAGGTCAGAGCAGCCGGCCGCTATAATTCTTCACCAGATAGCGTCAGAATTCTAACTACCCAGAGCTCGTTTCACAAAATTCTGCCACCGTCGGGACTCGAACCCTAGGACTTCCCGATCCCGAGGCACAGCAATGACATCAGCAGCAACCCTGAGCCACTTTTACCGGTATGATATTCAGAACAGCAAGAAATTATCATTTTCAAAAATGTTTATTTCCCTACATGAAAAAGAAAACATCAACAAAGAAATGTCTTTAGAATGCTTAAATATATTAAAATATAACTATTTCAAAAAAAAAACAACATTTTTTTGTTATTTGAAGTCTCATTAACATCTAGGACATTAGGTAACTGTGTTGACGACACGATATGATAGGGGGTGAAAGGACGAACACAATACAACCATGCCCGAGGCGGGACTCGAACCCGTGATCCTTTGGTCCGAGATCGCTACGGCAACGGCCATCCGGTTTCGTAGACTTGCGCCGTTTTGGAATTCACGGCTGCCACTGCATCCCCCGCAAGTGATGGAGTCAGGAAGGGGTCACCTGAGGAGGGGGCCCATTGAATTCACGCTGACACCTCTGAATCATACCCTTCTCTCACAACTGACTTTAACTACTTATCTACTGAGGGTCGATGCATGCCCGATCGGTACGGCCCCCCCTAATAGTATAGAAATGTAAGCTGCATGACATCAAAATTAACACGGAAATAATCTGTACCTTTTCAATTTAAAAATATAACGTTAACATATGTTTATATATTAATGAAGTAATACAAACGTGTGTTACAAAAATCGGGCACTCCAGTTCACCAGGGGTCTTCATCGCGTGGTTAGCCTGTTTTCACATGAATCCAACCGTCTCACCGCCTGTTTTTCTTCTGTACCCCGCCAGCGGTGTTGAAGGTTGTGTAATTTGGGATCTTTTGCCACAATGGATCAATATAATGACTTTTTTGGAACCAACCTGCGCTGGTTTGCAGCCCTCAGTGTTCAGGATATGATAGAGGGTGAAAGGACGAACAATACAACCATGCCTGGGGCGGGACTCGATTCCGTCGCAAATCGATCTCCAGCGCCCTGATACTTGTTTGGATCTCAGTGTCTTAAGTTGTTATTCAACGTAGGTATGTTTACATCTCTCCAAAGTTCAACATTAAGACGCCATATCTCTAGGAGCTTACGTACGAGATTAGCACTGTTCTGTTGCCTTTTCGCAGCTAATATATAAAGATACCAATCCTCACATGATCTGCGAAACTCGGTTTGCTACATACTTGATGTCAAAGGAGAGAATTTGTGCCATGATGCCCACTTACTGCAGTGTCAAAACGTAATTATCACGTTAAAATTAACCACTGACATTGCTAACCTGCTACGGGCCTCTACCAGGCCTACGTTCCGGGATGTCTCAAAGAACGACCTTGACTCGACAGCCGATTACCAATCAGACGCTGTAGTGTTCGGGATGCACGAGTTTAAAGGGCAAGCAAAACTGTAGGGGGCATGAGTGGAAATAAACTTTACATTTAATATAATAAACTTTACCTTTAAATGAAATACAATTAATAATTAACTTAACATTTAAATAATATGAATGAAAGAAAACAGTTGTAGAAAAAATGAGTTATAGATTTAAAGGACATTTGACTGATAAGCTGGGGCGGTTCTATTAGAAAACCCGCATATCTGGGCTGTATGCAACATTCGAGATGACATCTCCTCAGCCAAAGGAGACTCAGAAGCCGAGGTGCAGTATCAGCATTCTTACCACACCGGAAAGGCACCTCCTGGTTCCCGCTTGAAGACGCCGTCCCTCAGCTGCTCATACGTCACAATGCGGATGCCAGAATAAACCACATGCCGGTAGATGGCGGGCGTGACTCCTCTCCACAGACACAGGGGGCCTTCTTCTCTGGCGATGCCGGCGGCCGTCCGCAGCATCCCGCGGTACGCCCCCTGCGCACAGACTTGGAGTGGCGGCGGGGTCCAGGGGCCGGCGACGGTGCCCCGCGACGGCCCTTACCTTGGAAGCCTCGCCCGCCGGCCCGGCCGCCACCAGCGCAGCTCGCTCCCCCTGGATCTGCAGCCGAGTCTTGGTCAGGTCCAGAGGATACGTGACTGTGACAGAACACGCGCGCGTCACGGCGGGCGGCCGTCGCGGCCGTCGCTCCCGTCGCCCCCGCGCCGGGCACGCATCGGTGCGTGAGCTAACCCCCCAGGCATTGCCCCAGAATACGACGGCCGGGTGGCTCGCTCGCGACGTCCTACACTTCGAAGGAAATTCGAACGAATATCTGCCGCCTCCAATGGCACAATCGAGTCCACGTATAGGTTATTGGGCAATCGTTGCATATGCAGTGTTTACGTAACGTACAGAAATGCCTGCTATAATAGTAACAAAATGAACTACCGCCTTTTATGTCAAAAGCTTGGCGTGGATTTAATGTATATACATAGTAATAGATATCACCAACACCTACCTACTTCAGCTACACTGGCAGCAGCAACCGAAACAAGATAGGTGCACCAAAATGCGTCCGCATAACCATTCTTGGGTGGTGGAAGAACAGGCGGAGGTACCATATTCGAACGATTGCTAATTGTTGTGGCATTGATAACTCAAACCTAAAAGATAGAAATGCATTGACTGAACTAATCCAGGTTATCTGCACCGTTCATGACAAATCAGCTGATTCATTGCTCGGGTTCACCGAATACAAATCCGAAGGTTAATTTTAGCTTCACGTTCTGCGCGTGGCCCACATAATCCACATTACACACCGCACGCAAACACCACCTTACCATTGCTATATAAAATCGTGACCTTCGCTGATATCAATGAATACCAAAAAAAGGTCACACGGAACGCGTTACTCATTTGTCACCATTTCTACAAGGTGGAAATAAAAAGAAGAGTTTCCGTTTCCTCGCAAGAGAGGCGAATGTGCTTACGCCAGAGATATTAGACACTTTAGAAAATAGCTCTAAATATTTTGGTGTCTAAAAATCAAGTCTATTCATTAGTATGCTACATTGACGTAGCAGTTGCGTAGTTTCCGAGACTGGTAGGGCGTTGTGTTTCCTGGCAAGTGATTGGAGTCCTTCGTCGTCCGCGGATTGATCCCACTCGTGAGCCTCAGCGCTCTATGGGAATCGGGAATGGAACATTAATGGAAGCAAGTGGGAGTGTGCTGTGAGAGATACTGTGATTTACTAAGGTGTGAAGAACTGGAAGAACTAGGGGGAGAAAATCTCGAACAATGTTTGTTTGCTTTAAGTGTTGACGCTGATACTGAGTGAAGAATTAAAACGTCGCCGTGTTCTTGCGGCTTAAGTTTATTGTTCAAGTCTTTATTACGGAACGTATCATTGAAAGCGCTTCGATGAAAGTTTAACCTGTGTGTATGGACTTGGGGTTTATTTGGATATTATTAGAGAATATTGACGATATTGAGACTCGCCAAGTGTTTTGAACTATGGAAGCCATTGCGAAACACGATTTTAACGCGACGGCCGATGATGAATTGAGTTTCAGGAAAAGTCAAGTGTTGAAGGTTTGTATTTTACATAACTTTTCAAATTGTGAATGAGACTTCCAAATTACTTAGATCGATGCAGCATCGAATGGATTTGGTAGTGATTTGTGTCTATTTATAGTTTTATATCAATTCAAATTATGTTTTCGAAAACTTGACATTGTCTTTCTCTTGGCATCTACAGATTCTTAATATGGAAGATGACATGAATTGGTACAGAGCAGAATTGGATGGTAAAGAAGGTTTAATTCCTAGCAACTATATTGAGATGAAAAGTCATGGGTGAGTTAATTTGATAATACTTTTAGCAAGTTTGTAGGCTACTAATAATGAATATGTGACAACTGTTTAATTTTGAAGTAATCTAATATTTTTATTTTAATTGTTTTTAAAAAGTTGGTAATAAAAAAACTGATTATATTTTTTTCTTGTAAATATAGAAAGTCTAACAACATGAAAATACATATTAGAGTGATCTCTTTGTTTTTTTGTTCATTCTTGGTATTTATGCTTGAACAAAAGCTTTTGGCAGAGTTGGTATTTTTAATTGACTAATAATTATATAGTTTTTAAATATATTGTGTCAAATACATCTAAAGTAGACAATGCGTTCTAATGAGCTCAATCAATAAATAGTGATTTTTTTTTTCATATTAAAATATTTGTGGTTATCTGTTATCTCAGTTTTTCTGAAAACGAATGTTTGAATATTTCTGTTTTGAAATTGAAGTTAGTTTCCCCATACCTTGAAAAGAACAGATCTGTCAGTTCACTGACATTTTCTGTAATTGCAAAAACATTTTAATGCTAATTCTTCTTATTTTCCTCTAGTGATTTTGTGGATAAAAGTCTTAGGATGAGGGGATATTTTCAGTTAGTACATTTAATTTGTAATGATTCTGGCAAACTTAATTTTCAATCATAACACTTCTTTTGGAAAATTTGATTTTTACCCAAAACTTTTTAAGTCCAAATCTGAATTGATGTCCACAACATCTCTCGCAAGATTCTTGTAATTTCTTGTAAAATCTTTAATGACCAAAGATCATGACATATCAAGTTAGACATTAATTTTGACCATTATTATTATTATTATTATTATTATTATTATTATTATTATTAATACTATTTTTATTATTGTTACATTTAATTTTTTTATTCATATACTACAAGTTTTAATTAAAATGAACTAAATGCGGTTTGAAAAAAAATCTTTGTAATTACAATCTAGTTTCTGTTAACTCTTCGGTTATTAATTTTATCTGCTACTGTGCTTTGATATTTCATGTTGTATTATTAACTAGAATAAAAAATCTTATTATTGATTGTATTTTAATATTTGTACTAAATATTTGGCATTGAATTTTCATTGAATACAGTTGTGTGTTTCATGAAATGAGCAGTGTTGAATGATAATTTATTAACTAAAGAGTAAATATTACAAAGGTTTCCACTAAATAATTTCAAAAGAAGAAACATTGACTGATAATTTGTTCACTGAAATTCCACTCTTTTCTTACAGTTGGTATTATGGACGCATCACTCGAGCGGATGCTGAAAAATTACTCCTCAATAAACATGAGGGCGCATTTCTTATACGTGTTAGTGAAAGTTCTCCGGGTGATTTTTCCTTGTCAGTTAAGTAAGTTATTTTTCTTAATAGACGCTTTAAACTGTAAGATCTTAATTTTAGGTTGTGGTATGTAGGAGAAAAAGTATAAGTTCATGTATGGAAATTATTTTAACAGACATAAATAATAACATATAAAGTTCAAGTGATGTAGTAATGTTAAAGTTACTTGACGATTTGAAGTAATCTTCAATCCTTCAGTGTTTCTGAATTTATTTTCTAAATATTCTTGGTAGCTTTAGAGTGACTTTTTTTTTGTCCAAGCACTTTTATAAAAACAATTTTAACTAAGTTGTGTTAATTTACATAGTCTTTTGCTATGATTCAGTAAGGAAATTTAGTCTTAAAATTTCCGTTTCAACAGATGTTCAGATGGTGTCCAACATTTTAAAGTGTTGCGAGATCCACAAGGGAAATTTTTCTTGTGGGTTGTCAAGTTCACAAGTTTGAATGAGTTAGTGGAATACCATCGCACTTCATCAGTGTCTCGATCACAAGATGTTAAATTGCGTGACATGGTGCCTGAGGAAGTATGTTCATTTTCTGTTTCTTGGAAACATTTGTTCATGTTACAAGTTAACCTATATGTTTACTAAAAGTGATTTGTTTAATTATTTTTTCAGTTTTTAGTGCAAGCCCTTTATGACTTCACTCCTCAGGAACCTGGAGAATTGGAATTCCGACGTGGAGATGTCATCACAGTAACGGATCGGAGTGACCAACATTGGTGGCATGGAGAAATAGGAGCTCGTAAAGGGCTATTTCCTGCAACCTACGTCACACCTTACCACTCCTAGACCTTTAAGTTACAGTCATCTCCCTTAACTGCCATGGATTTGATGCATTTTTAGGTTTATTTGCAATTTTTATTTCAAAATTTTTTTATACCTAAAGCTTATTTAATTTAAGTGGACAAAATAATTGCATTTGTTGACTGTTCAAGAACATACACCTGTTGTTACTCCTTTTCAGTGAAGCTCTTCATGCATGAAATGTTCATGCATGTAATCCTACGTATTATTTCTCGAGAAACCATTTGGAGTAGAAAGTTCAATTTCATGCATACTAAGTACTCGGAATGAGTGGTATTGTGCAGTATGTTGTCTGCTCCAGTTTTTTTTCAACAGCAGGTGAAAATTTTTAGGGACTATTCTCAACAAGGCCCTTCCCAGAAGAGTTACTGTTGTGTTGTATGCGGGCCTATTAACTAACTTCAAATGTGTTGCTTTCATCTACAGACTCGTTAATTGTTGCCAATTTTTTATGATAATCTCTACCAATAAACAGTCAGGTTTGACCAGTGAGTGGAGGAACCAGTTTGAGGCCTTAATCATAGTTTTCTTTAACCTAATGAATATGTAATAATGAGTTTTTGTGTATTTTGAATGCGATGTTCCTTGCTAGCTAATTATTGAAAGCCTGAGAGACACTTGACCTATGTTTATGTAATAACCCTTGACTTCCTAAAATTTATGTTATACAATATCTCCTTTCAAATGTGAGAAAGTGAGATGGAGCTGTGGAACCTTGTTGGAATGGGGTAACAAACTTTATTAGAGCCTCATTTTTTGGCTTTTTGGGCCAGAAAGTGTCTTAGGATTGTGTGATGTCTAGATCTGCATAGTAATTATTTTTCATTTGAGTTGTATTGAAGACTGGAATTTCCTTTTATTCTTCAGTAATTCACACGTATCTCCAGTGCGAAAGATAATTCTTTGTTTTTTCCAGCCCCATTCTAACTTGGTTGTGAACTGATGACCATTTAGTATTTGCATTCGGTAGTTCTAGAACTCTCTGTTAATGCATTTTAATTTGTTTTGAAACATAACATTTGTGATCGCTACACTTACTCCTCTCATTCTTTGGTGTTAGTTTCCTGCTAGGTGACAAGTCCTATTGTAGAGATATTGCTGTATTTTCTTTCTGTACATTATGATTGTTAGTTGTGTGTTGAAATGTATAATTTGTGAATATGGAGTTGACAGATACTTAAGTGCTACCTTTTTATTGACATTTGTTTCAACACATAGTTGAGCAAGAGCTTGTTTTGCAATGAGCAATTCCAGTGGCACACACATTTGACATGAAAGGTGCTGCTGGTTGCTACCTGGTGTAATTTATGGAGATATGTCAGCGAAAGCCCAGGCTTGTGTGATGTGCTGTACGTGTGCTACTGTGCCGTGCATGGTTTTCTACTTGAGATTGTGATGTGAATTGCATTGTATTTGTTAACTAAATGTGAATATTGTATTGGGTATGTCACTCACAGTTGGAAGAAGAGAAAAAAATGATGTACAATATTTTTGCTACATCTTTGACTTTTAATGTCATGTACTTTGCGTACTTTGTGGTAATAGGAACAACTGTCCTATTAATCTGACAGTGACTTTTAGAAATTTGATTTGATCATAAATTATGTACTTTATAATGAGTAATGATTTTTAATATATCATTGCAAGTAGGTGATTCTGTGCATTGCATCTATGGTTCTCTAAAAAAGTTATTGTGTTATGAATTTAATATAAACTTAAAAATAGGCTGCTTAAGTGTAAGCTCCTGAGTTATTTGTGTATGATATAGCATTAACCATTACTTCCAGTGTTTGTGATTAAATTGTATCTTGTAGAAATTGCCATTCTACAAGAGAATATCTGAGAAATTTTTTAGAAGGACAATGTGATAATCTCATTACAATCACAGTATACCACCTATGATGTAC
Organism: Gryllus bimaculatus; assembly: GCA_017312745.1. Lineage (NCBI taxonomy): Eukaryota > Metazoa > Arthropoda > Insecta > Orthoptera > Gryllidae > Gryllus > Gryllus bimaculatus. Next base: position 59,110 of record BOPP01000076.1, read on the forward strand.
ATATCCACTTATAATAAAATGATATATGCTTGTATTTGGCCCCTTTTTTCCCCTTGAGGAAGTTACAAAAAATACTTCCGCATCAGATTCCCAGTATATACTTCTCGAGTACCGCACGTTCAAGAGATGGGGGGGGGGGTCTCCAAGTGATAAGATATTGCTGCTTACAGGGAAATCCTGTGACTCCGCCAGCATGAGTCATCAGAGAGAATTTCAAGTGTGTATTTAGATCCTGGAGGCAAGGGTTCTTCCCATGCAAATTTGTTTACACGTAGCGATGTTTTGTAATAAGAATGCTTTAATAGGCCCCTGACTAGTATACCATCCTGACTCGTCTACTAACGTCGTGATCAATGATTTGGTGTTATTTTGTTACAGGCAAAATTTTCTAAATCCTGAAACTTTAACCGCGAATTGGAATAATGATGAGCTCCGTAATGACTGTTGAAACAGCTTGCTATTTCCGTTTCGATGTATTTGAAGCAGCTGCAGGTCTTATTTCAGTTCCAATTTTATTTTGATGCGCTGCTCACCCAAATAATAAAACTGTCCCGCCTAGTATTAAATGTACCCTTATTATACTATTAGAGCAGTACGAAAAATAATTTTATTCATTGATTTATACTTTTGTACGGTCAGATATATGAATTTTTATGAGATCATGAAATTCAGATTTTGATATATGTCCTTGAAACAAACTACGAGAATTGTTAAGCAGTTGGCAGCAATGGTCGACGATCCTTAGCGCGCCAACAATGATCCTTCGAGATAAATTACTTTGCCAAGGAATATTTATGAAAATATAAAAACATGAATCTGTAGATTTAAAAACTGTGGGTTGATGTGCGTACGAGTATTATCTCTACTTGACGCAAATATGTTAAGTTATTCATCGACACCTTTCTTACATAATATCTTTTCATAAAAAGGATTATTGATAATGCCAATATTCGACAGATATTCTGACATATTTTATTGAATTGAACTTTATACTTTCTTACTGTTAAAAAAGTCATCCAAGTTATTTACATTCGACAGTGCTCCCTCTTTTTGAGATATATCAACAGTCAAACAATAAATCCTCGCAGTTTAAAATCAAGTGCAATGACGCACGGCATTTGCACATTCAATTGAGAGAATTTAATAATATAAGCAACGGAAAGTTTGTGCGGTGACCAAATAACGGGCCGTTGCTATGTGAATACTCCACTCGCACTTCCCAAGCGTTCGTGGAAAGGACAAACTACGTGTATCTTGCCTCATTGCTCGTTTGCAAAGCATTACATTGAAGTGTGTCGGAAACTAGTCGATATCTTAAGCCAGGGGTGGATCCAGCCGACCATTTGGGGAGGGGGCATCATAGATGTTTGTTTAGTAATAAACATATTTAAACAATTATCTCGGCTGTTCTGTTTTCTTCTTAAATGACATCGATCAAGAACAACCATTATACGAATTTCAACATATTTGTAGAACATATTAAAAAGGATTTTAAAAAGCAAAGTAAGTAGAGACACAATGTTAAAACGTTATAAATCCATGGCAGTTCAGTCTTGATGTATGGTTGTGAGAATTGGGCATGGACAGAGCAGAGAAGCGGAGAATTGAACCCTCAGAAATGCGCTTCCTGAGAAGTAGCTGGATATACTCCGGCAAATCAAGTTCCAAACGTAGAGATAAAGTCCACTCCAAAAATGTTCAATCGTTCAAATGTCCCTTCGGATATCGGGATGTAGGACACCCAAGAAGAAGATGGCAGGATGACCTTTGAGTTGGAAAGGGCCTTCTGTGGCTCATCATGAAGGAAAAGAAGAAACATATTTGTTATTATACTGCATATTATTTTTATGAATGTATACATGTTTCTACACAATATTATTTTTTAAATAATTACATAATTCTCTCAAATATTTAAATCAATTTTGCAAAATAAAGGTAGGTGACAACGGAAAACTCTAGGACTTTTGGGGGAACGTGGTCCCCATGCCCCCTCCCTGCTTTAAGTATGGCCGTTATGGGCAATCGCCAGAGGTCCCAGGGTTCTGGGCACTCTGAAAATAGATAGTAACTAAATCAGCTCTTGAACATTTTATTTGTGAATATTACGAGCTAGAATGTACTACGTAGAGTGGCTGTCCCTATACTAGTTTCAACGCTCTTGGTGAAGGCTCGCCGAACTAGTGGCCGCCATGTTTTTTGAAGTCAAAATATACGAGTGGCGGTGTAACAATTATCTGGGCTATTATTGTAACACGGTGTAAGAAATATATCGTACACCGTGTCCGTAACTAGCGTCCATAACCAGCGCCAAACATAATGCTAGAATACTTTGTTTCCCAGAGGGCGCTGCTTTGAATACAAAAAACGTGGCTTCAATTCGCTTCAAAAATGGAGGCGCCTCAGCCACTCTATGTAAAATATTCTAGCTCGTTGGAATATTGGGAAGAGCCGCGGTAAGGCTCCCATGCGGCAGAGTCGCGATCTGACATTTTCTTCAGCGACAGACACCGATGCCCAGATTTAAGAAAAAAATTACATTTAAAAATAGTGTTGTGTAAACTGTTGGGTGAATTGACGCGGAATGGCTCATGAAAGTACACTATTTATACACTTTTTCAGTATTAGGGCCCCTACAATACAAGTTTTTCTTCGTTTTCTATCGAAAAACCGCCCTCAATTTTGAAGTTGATCATGGACAATACAGGATTCTTCTAAAAACACACACACATGCCGAAAGATTGGCCCTTGCTACATGAAATCAAAAGAGTTACCAATATAAATCAATTTAGAGAATCGTATTTGGTGTTGCTGTGTTTTGAAAATTCCCATGTCGCTGACTGTCACTGGCAACCAATCACACGCTACCATGGAATGTAAATGAAACATGGTTTTTTTAAAGTCAAATCAACTTTTGGACGTGAAAGATAAAACATTAAAGGAAAGGGAATTAAAATAATAATAATAATTGCTTCTGTAAAAATAATATTTTTAATACCTAAAAGAAATTAGTGAGTTATTGAGTTATTTGAGTCGCAAAGTTACGGCCAGTAATTTGATTAACTACGTGTATTCCTTTTCCGTAAGGAACTCTCCCAGTGGCATCCACACGCGTAAGTTATGTCTTCGTATTTATCCTAAATGTTTCTTTAGGAAATTCAGTTAAATACTTTTTTTATACCAGTACCACCTTACTAACCAGTAATATTGCACGTAACTTGTAAGTTACAAAGTTGTCTGAAACGTAACTACTTTTGTTAGTCATGAAGCACGTGGGAGTGTTTGTTGCCGGTCACGTTCATTTTATTTTATCATATAAAGCAAAATCTTTCTTGTGTTTATTGCAGGTTATCGTTGCTCTAAAACGCCGAGATGTCGGGAGGATCAGACATTTTAAGTTTGAAGGAAGATGATGTGACTAAGATGTTGGCTGCATTTACCCATCTGGGGACTGATAATGTTAATTTCCAGATGGAGCAGTATGTGTACCAAAGACGTTCTGATGGTAAGGAAACTTCAACAAGTAGGTTCTTTCTGTGGGAGTGTGTGTTCCTATTTATTACTTTCATTTTTTAATTTTTCATAGGAGTCCATATTATCAATCTCCGACGCACCTGGGAAAAGCTCTTGCTGGCTGCTAGAGCTGTTGTAGCAATTGAACATCCTGCAGAAGTGTTCGTGATATCATCTCGCCCTTATGGTCAGAGAGCAGTTCTGAAGTTTGCTGCGCATACCGGTGCTACACCAATTGCCGGCCGTTTTACTCCTGGTGCCTTTACCAATCAAATCCAGGTACACACTTAATTTACCAAAGGACTTTTTAAAGCATTAAATAAGTGTTAGAAATGGAGTAAGTTTTGTAGAATCTGATCACTAAAATGTTTGTACTTTAAAAGTGTGGAAATGGAATTTGGGTTAGTTTTTTGAAATGGTAATAAAGACGAGCACATGTGTAATTTAATGGAATAGCTTAGAAATTGAACATATTGTTTTAAAAATATTTGAGCGGCGTTACAGGGTATTTAAGCTGTTTTGTTGGTTTTAGTAATGAGATAATTTAAGAAAGTTTTGATTCAAATGCAAACTTAAATGTGCCTGGTTAAGGTGTGTGAAGCTTTGAAGTACATTATTTTGTCATTTGTGTTAGTGGCAATCTTAGGAGCAAAATGTTTTTTAGCTTTTGCACATTAAAGAATAGTTACAATTGTTCAATATTTTAGCAAGTCTTGTCAAGATTGATGAATGTGTTAAGCAACAACTAAAATCTTTAAGTTTACTGAAGATTTATAGCTTGTTAATTCCTTATAGGCTGCTTTCCGTGAGCCTCGTTTAGTGATTGTGACAGATCCTCAGCAAGATCACCAACCAATTACGGAAGCATCATATGTGAATATCCCTGTGATTGCCTTTTGCAATACTGATGCTCCACTTCGTTTTGTTGATATTGCCATTCCTTGCAATAATAAGGTATGTAGTTTATTGATTGTTTAATAGCTTATTGTTCACTTTTGAATGAGATATGTATAAATTCAACTACTTGTTCCAGAGTGCCCATTCCATTGGCTTGATGTGGTGGCTTCTGGCCAGAGAAATTCTGCGATTAAGAGGGGCAATTATCAGAGAAGCAAAATGGGATGTTGTTGTTGATTTGTTCTTTTATCGTGATCCAGAGGAGGTATGCAGTTTTCGTTATTTTTGTGTATTTTGCTACAAATTTGTGAAATTTGAGAAAGTTAAGAATTAATTAGTTTTTATAACAGGTTGTATAATATGAATCTTAATTATAATTCTTACAAGTTGGCCTTTGATGATGGTGTTGGGATATTAATGTTTCAGGATGAGATAAGGGGGATGAATTACAGAATGTGTAACTAAGGGTGGCTTGTAGAGCAAAAAGATTTTCTTAATATTATATTTAAACCTTTGTTTATGAATTTTTTTGGGCTCTTATTCTTTAGCTTTGTTGTTAACTAATGACATTGCCATATGAGAACACAAAATATTTGGGCATATGTGTGGGAAAGTATGCTTTGCATAGAGCCTAGTTTGATGTATTTTAACTGTGGAGGTGAAAGGCTGGAGTTTTGTCATAAACTTGGTCGTGCATTGCGAGGTGTCAAGTATACCCTAAAAGTACCCAATAAGATATTGTTTTGTTTGGGTTTGTACTGACATTTTCTTATGTTCTCATGGTAATTGATTCCTTCACTCTGCACAATAAAGAATAAGAGCCTCCTTTTTTTATTTTTTATTATTTTTTTTACTATTCTATGAACTATTAATCGAATATTCTCTTTTTGTAGGCTGAGAAAGAGGAGCAAGCAACAAAGGAGGTTCTGGCTGTGCCAATCAAAACGGAAATTCCAGAGTTTACACAGCCATCGGAAGTATGGGCTAGCGATGTACCAGCAGCACCGGAAGCCTCTACCAACTGGGATGCTGAAACTCCTGCTGTGCCAGCTGCGGCTGCTGCTGTGCCAGGTGTAACTCCCGTTCCGGGTGCCCCAGCTGTTGCTCCTGCTGCGGGGGCTGCTGCTGCACCTACTGCTGCCGCTGCTGCTGCCGCTGCTCCTGCTGCCTTCAATGCGTCTGATGATTGGGCCAACCAGGTATGCCATGGTACCTTTCTTTTATATGGCATTGCACTAGAATTCAGTATGAAAAATTAGTTTTTAGTTGGATGAATTTCACATGTTATTCAATGAGATTTTATAAAAAGAACTTAAAGTGCGTCTGATTTTCCTAGTTTCTTTGATTTTATTTGTTTTTCCTGATTCTTTTAGAAGAAAGTTTGATAATGTCATTGAGTCCTTGAGGTTTATTAGTTTCCATATTGTTTTTTTATTATAAAGTATGCTAGGTTGTGTGGAAATTCTTGACTGAGCAATCTTGATTATTGAAGCTCAGTTTTTCTGTGTGTGTGAAGTTTCTGTCTGTTTTAGTATGTGAAGTTTCTTTGGGTATTCTAGCAACCTGCTGGTTTTGAGTGGAGCAGCATTCACTTAATAAATTACCCCTACTATTTGCAAAATAAGTTGGATACCGACAGAATTCACTTGTTGTTTTACCATGTTAGTCTGCAATTGGTATTTTTTGCTGGTTTTACTTTTCTAGTTAGTGCATATTTGGGTTTTGAAGTTGCTTAGGTTCAATTTAATGCAGCTATCAGCGATTGCCTTGACGGAACAGATTGCCGATGACTGGATGGTAAAACTAAACCTTGTTCCAATGGAAATTCAGTGCCCTTTCTGTCTGTGAGACTCGCGGCAAAATATTCCTTTGGAATGTTTTCATGCCAGAAAATCAACTCTGGACATAATGGAGGGAGACGGTTAATAGCAATCTTCTTCTAAGACTTCAAATGAATGTGCCTGCTCAATTATCCTTTTCCATTTTCCCTATTCTTAGTGCTCTATCCAGTTTTCAATCTTCATTTTTCTGATGTCTTTGACATCATCTTTCCATCTATTTTTAGACCATCTCGCCACGTAAAATAAGGCAAATTCAATTCAATTCAATTCAATCCTCTTCTCTTGGTGCTCACTGGATTCCAACTAAAGATCTTGTTCACTATTGTCATCCTTTTAAGATCAAGCCAACTTAACCTTATGGTTTTGATAAAATTTAATGTTTTTTTAATTTTTGTACACTGTCCAGTTCAAAATTGTTCCTAATCCACCAATCTCTATTGGGAATTTTAACTGTTCCAAATCTTTTAGAGCGATCACCATGCCAAAAACTATTTTTGTAGTTGTGTGCAATATTTTAGTAGTTTTTGTCATTATGTCGTTCATGTGACGGTGAATCACTTCTTTCATGTCATAGAGCCTATAACTGGGGTCCACAGAAACATTGTTAAATGGTGTGCTACTTCTGAAATGAATTTGCATAAACCCATCTTATTTCATTTACTTGATGCAATTTCATCCTTGCGACCTGTATTGGTTGTAATGCTTAGGTTGGTAATGCTTAGTGGAGGGGGTGATTTAGAACTATTGAATATAATGCTCCGCTCATAACCAGAAGATGGGTAAAATCTCCTTTTCTTTTATGTTTTACATTAATCTCCACAAGCTTGACAAGGAATACAATACTACAGGTTTGTTCCTTTTCAGGTGGGTGATGATTGGGCACCTGGACCAACCACGACTACTGAGTGGGGAGGCAGTAACAACTGGCCTTGAACAACTTTTGTTCACATACTGCTGTAATGTGAAGGTTAATAAAGTTTGTACATGAAAATGGTCTTTTTATTTCTTTGGTAATTTTTTGTCTCGTGTTGTAACCAAAGTTTCCTTATTTGCAGCATTTATTGTGCTACATATTAAAAGATAATGGTTGCGATTAAGTGTTTGAGCTTTTGGGTTTCTCAAAATGATTTTTATTCTTTTGATTTCACTTCTTAGAGATTCTGGAGTGATATCTGATACCTGATATTGATGCTTATACTTTAAATCCAACTCCTGCCAATGCTGTGACTTTGTCCCTGCAGCCTATATTGGATCTCAATTCACTTGTATTATTTTCATGGTTGTATTCGGGTGATCACAATTCCTGCTTGTGTTCAGTCTTCACCGGGAGCACCCTTCTCCACCATTCTGGCACCACTCTCAAAAACTTCAAATTTTTTCTTTAACTATTGTTTGGATAGAACTAAATGTGTTGAACATTGCTACCTTTTCATTTCTTCTTTTGATTTTTTTGGTGTTTCACAAATGAAGCTGTTTTTAACATATCACACATCATTCATATTCTTGTAATGAATGTTTTTTTGTACATTATTGCATTCGTGTCCGAAATGATCGCCAATAGTGTTTCACAAAAACTTCAAAATTTTCACTGGAAATGAGCTCACAAATGTGCATTCTCAGAAATGTTGCACATGTTTTTCAAAAATTGCTTCTTATTTTTCAACAAAAAAATTCTTGTAGGACCCTTCTGAAATATTCTTGAAGTTATGTACCAGTTTTACCATTAAAAGACAGAAAATTGAGGTAATGTGAAAAAAATGTCTATTAGGGAGAGTTTTGAGTGCAGCTGTGAAGAGGGTGCAGCAAAACTGAAAAGATAAGCCAGACCAAAGATATTATAATGTCAATTAGTGTGAGAGTGTGCCATTCTGTAGCACTCCTAGTTTACTTGAAGTGAGACAAGCTACACGTTCTTCACCAGCAAAGCAAATTATATTTGGTTGCCTGTTTGTTTAATTTGTGTGTTCGAATTTGTAATTCATTTTCTGAGTTGCTACACATTACTTGGTCATCAGCAATCAATATAGTATTTAGAGATTTGTCATGTATTTTAAAATTCAGTTCTTGCCATGGCTGAACCATCTCCCCCTGTATATGTAAATAAAAGGGAATGTGCGAATGTCTCTCGCATACAGAAACTACTCAACTGATTTTGCTGAAATTTTCACTTTCATTTTGTCAGTTTTGGGAGTGTTTAGAGAGTGATTTGAATTAAATTGGAAGGATTTGTTGTTGATTTATGCTTTTTGGATAACCGAAGCGCCCCTGAACAGGAACTTAGTTGCAACTCGCCACACCAAGTATTAAGCGCGTCTATTGCTGCATATTTGCTGATGCAATTGTGAAATATCAGCTGATAATATTTCTGACAAGTAAATCAAATTTCTCCCAAGACAGTATCAGAGCTAATGCATGTCCTAATGTGATCAGAATAGGATACTTGACAACTATGTTCAAACCAGGACATAGAACGAATCCATACTTGTGAGAAAATCTTTCATCTATTAAAATGCTGGGTGTAGCATAATATGTATAAGGTAAACATGCATATGATACATACATATATACATATGTATACTAGTGATGGCAAATATGGGCAGCCTTGTTTGACTCCTTTGTTTATTTCTATAAATTTATTGCTTTATTGAGATCATTTGTCAATGCATTCATACTATGTGATAAGAAAATAATACAATTGCATTTTGCAGGTGGTATTGCACATAGACTTTACCTGACGTAGGCTGCAAATATGATGGGTTCACTCTGCTATGAATCAGTGGGTTCTCTTGATGCCAATAGGAATTGATGCTATGCTTTTTGTTCTTAAACCAGAGATGTATTAATGTAAATGGTACTCAGAGCAAGTGCATCTTTCCAACTAATTTGTTTTCCTAGTTGCTCCATGTTGGAAATCAATTCAAGGTTTTAATAAGTTTGTACTAATATGTACTAAGGATAGATTTTGGTAAACTACAAAGTTGTTGGTTAACCAGCTGTCAGTCACAGCTCAGTTATGCTCCCACCTGGCAAACAAAACTTGCAGTCACTAGCTCAGCCTGATGGTTCTCAAAAGAGAGATCCTTTCTCCCTTTTATTCTCCTCTCCCTCTCCTTTCTCCCTACTATGCCTGTACATAGCAGAAGGCATAAACCTTGCATTGTCTACAACTGCTCTTTTGAAGGTGACCCCATTGCAATGTACCAGGCTTTATCTGGCTACTGCATTTGTGGTGAAACTGAAACGGGTCAGGGCAACAGCAGTTGGTGTTGCTTTGACTGAGAAGCCTTGGCGTTAAAGTCCAGATAGTGGTGAATTTCCGTTACTGGCTGTATAGCTAGGGTGAATTCAGTCTTCTGCAGAATAATAGGAACTAATAGCTGACTTCATGGATTCAATGGGTATTGTGGCAAATGCCGTAGTGGCTGGCGCGCTGGGCTTCATATATCTCTAGATGATAGATAATTTTTTTTCTCTGTTAGATGTTTGTAATAATTATGACTAGGGGACAAATTTTGTTGGCTTAAACACAGCCAAATTATCAATAAAATGCCCCCGAATTAAAGAATAGTTATATAAAAAATGTGATAAAACCAGTTCGGATGAATAAGTCTAGCTGTTGGATACGTTGCTGATGTAATCAAGGCTTCTTCTATTCGTTCAAGTGAATTCAGCTTTGCAAACTTTTGGTTTGGAGTGTTCTTTACCTTGAAACTCTTCTCTGTTTTAGTTATTCTAAAATTGGCTGAACAGACAATGGCGCTGATAGGTGTCACAGGAACCTTAGATTACTTACTCTAAACGGCTAACATTACAATTTCTGAGCGAAGAAATGATATAGGCTACTCAGGAATTCTGTGGAGAACATTCGTTGCATCTTGTAAATATTATTTGAAGCAAGTTTAAATTTATTCTGAATTTGTGGTTAATATCACCTGTCAATCCTTATTTTTCCAATAGAGATCTCTTATTGCTGCTAGTTATCCTCTGTGCTGCATCCGTACACTTTGTTTTAATTGTAAATCGATTGACGTGTCCATATTCCTATTATTTTTAGGGTTAAATGTGAAAAAGAATAAAATCCACTTACTTGATTAATTGTTTTTGAGAATGGACATTTTGTGGAAACTGTGTATTGTTTCAATTGCAGGCAAAAACAATAGTGATGTCTTAATTTAATATTCTTCATGATGCAACTTACATTTAAAAGTATGGTTTTGTGTGATAAATGTTTAACTCTTCAACTACCAACAGGATTTTCTCAGTTACCCCAACAAATTTTATAATTCTTTTTTAATTTTTTGAATTCATTTACAATTTTAATATGTTGTGTAGTTGTTTCTGAAGTTACTACCAGCAATTGAAAGTGTGTGAAATAGACCGAGTGTTAGAGGATCGAAACCCATAATTAGTGAAAGTAAACATTTTTTAGTGAGACGGGTGGCAGCAGGGCATGGTAAGATGAGGGGCTGTGGAACTGGGCAGTTGGGGCGGGACAGATTGGGATGCAGGCAAGACAAGAGAAGATGTGATGAAGCAGGATGGAAAGCACTCAATAGAAGTAGGCTGAGCAGGGCAGGGATAGATCAAATTTCTTTCCTGTGTAATAGATTATTGCGGTAAATAAAAACACTGGGTAATTCTTCTAGGTGCAAAATGCAAGGAATCAATGTTACAATATTTACCTCAAAAATATATCTAACTGGAATATTTTGACCATGATGGGAATGTGAAATGTAAAGAAAACACACATTTTTTAAATTTAAATTAGTGGCGTTTAGTAATCATTTTTATTCAGTTACACATTTTCTTCATTCTACTGATAATTTGATAACAATAGTAAAAAATTATAATAAGAACTTGAATTAATGTTAAATCATATTAACCAAAACAAAACTGTCATTAAAGGGAAATATTAATACTATGTTGAATTTTAGGTAGGGAAACTTCCTTACTGCTGCTGGTATTTAAAGGGTACAACAAATCTTGATAGCTTAAGGATTAATTACCATTTTAATAACTAGGGCTTCAGTTTGAAATAATATATTGAAGTGAAATGTGAGTTTTGTTCAAATATGGGAAAATACATATACTTCTTAAATTGCCCCTGCCTGCATTTGGGATAACAGGATTTCTCTGTAATTCTAGAGCCATCTATTTTGTTATAAATTTAATGTGCACTGCATTAAACAGATATCTAAGCTTTTTTGCCAGTAATAATGATATTTCTGTTTTAAGTGCCTTGAAGATCTCACCTTTGGAAACGCGAAAACTTGTGATATTGAAATGGAATAAGCATGTGGTCTGCAATGTATCATTCTTATTGTCAGCACTACAGTATTTCATAATTGCCTTTCGTAAATAATGAGTATTCATTTTGTGTTGGTGTTACTTTCAAACATTGGTATTAAGTTCATTGACTCTAATAATGAATTTGGTTGTTTTGTGGGTGCTGTAGGAAGTATTGGGAAAGAAAAGAAACTGTGGTTGTGACACAGGTGTAATGGAAATTTACATGGGCTTGGTGTTTCATGTAAATTGCAGAGGCTGAAAACCAGTCTCAGCCGTTTTGGTTCTGCATGAAATTAACACCTGACATGCTTAATGCTTTATTCAGCAGAATGTTACATTAGATACTAAGGGATAAGGCAGTAACAATCAGAAAATAACATACATTTTCACCCTCCCAGTATTAATTATATAATCTTCGAAATATGAAGATGTTTCTTCTCTAAAGGATCATTGACATGCACAGGCATCAGAAGTACTGTCAATAGTTACCTAAAAAATTAAAAATAAAATTGTCATTAGATTAATGTTGTTCACTCTCTTTATCTTAAGGATAGTTTTGAAAACCCTGGCATTAAGGTGATAATGTTTGTATAATTTGCATAGGCTCTTCACCATTTGATAAATAAACGGGCATATTGAAGATTTGCTTCAATTAAATGAATTGTTTGAACTGCAGTAGGCCTATCATATTTACTTGACTGAAAATGACTAAAGCTGGACGCCTAAATCATGAACATCTCCTGCAGCTACAACAGAACTAGATTCTTGACAATTGGTAGCATTTATTGAAGTCACAGAATGTAAAAATTATTCAGAGCTATTTGAAAGGATCTAGCTTGTTCTACAGCAACTTTAAGAGGTAAAACTATTTTCCATATGTGTGTGGAATTTTAATAAATTAGAGTGTCTGCTAATAAACAAATTGTGTATAAAATAATTTTTATATAGTATTTAGTAATAATAGTAATTAGTAATTCATTCAGTAATAGTAAAATTTACAGTGATGATAAGCGGATGGATAATAAAATTGTGTATAGTAACCATATCTATGTTTAAAAATGAGTTACTGCCCTATTGGCAGGGAATAAAAAGATGAAAAATTTGGATATTTTACTTAGTTGAAAAAGTGAATACTTGTTGGCTAGCTATTTTTCAATAAGTATAATTAAGTTTTGTGTTTATATGTGAATGAGTTTTTATTTTTGGCAAAAAATAGTAGCATATTTGCCCAAGTTTGCAAGTGAATTGCACATTTTAAATGTACTTTATATTCAGTTATTTAAAATTGACTTTTGGAAGGGCTTTATTTGAAATTGTATCTAGTCATTTGAAATTTACTTGTTTACAAACAACGTGTTAATTTCAGATCCCCCTCCCAATGGACTTGTTACATTGAGTGCATTTTATCATATCATTTTATGAACTTTAGGAGATCATATTAAATATATTGCATAAAAAATGTGGCATGAAATGTGAAAAAAATCCTTGCATTTTCCAGAAACTGAAAAAATTGGAATTTGTTCAAAGGATACCTGTAATGTAATGAACGAATTTAGGGAAAAACATGAAGAAACTTTTGAATTCACCCTGGAAAGGTGCCCTTTGGTGTCTGAATACCCTAGAGAAACACCTGAAAATTAATCAGAATTGGCTCAAAATATCAAAAAACGTAAGAAAATGCCCTGAAAATGAATCAGTGTTGATCCCTCCTACAACCATAGAATAATTCATTTAAAAAATGAACAGTATTTTGAAATGGTGACCCAGCAATGTAGTTGGCTCCCTCGTTTGTTCTATGCTGTTCATGCCTATGCAAGTGACATTAGTCTGAATTCACTTTGACATTCAGTCTTTCAGGTCTGAGTAAAATACCAATTTTAGAGAGCTTTACACTGTTCTGCTGAATAAATTGTGATAAACTTCCTCGCACTTTAAGCTTTATACAGTAGAGTGTCACTTTAGTTACTAAGAAATAAACAAATTACAATTAGATTAAAATTTCATGATATAAATATAATATACTGCATAGTGAAGCGATTCAGTTTGGTCATACGAGTATTTAGGCACAAAAAGGTCGGAATTTTTCTGATTTCCAGAATCAAGGGTATTTTGGATTTCTTTCACTTTTATTTTGTCAAAAACACTCAGCACCCTCAGGATGAATGGCCAAGCTAAAGTGCAGTTTAAACAATGAATTGAACTTAAGATATAAATGAAAATGAGCTCATACTCATTCCTTTTAATCCTCTATATATGGAAAAGACAGAATTTTAAATTGTCATACCTCTAGTTTAATTTTAACTTATTGTATACGTACATACATATGGAGTAATATAGTATAGAGAAAGTTATCAAGATTTCAATGAAAATACATGTTTTGGTATCCCCTGATACCGAAAAAGTGTTGTTTTTCAAAACATCTATCCATCTGTCTGTGAACATCACTAGCCCTAAATGTACACAGGATTTTTTTAAAAAGAATATTCCTCAGTCCACCTGGCTCGAGTTAAAGCTTTGAGATTTTGAAAAACATTCTTCAAAATTTGGAGGTAAAATACCCCCAAATTTACATGAAGTCCTAGGGACGTTTTCAAAATTTTCTCAAAAATAGTTCCAAATTTGTTCTTTAAATATCTTGTGAGAATGGAGCAAAATAGACTTATAATGTTGACATAGGTTCGAGTTTTACTGTTAACTGTAAATTTTTGAAAATTGCATAACTTTGAATTTTTTTAAGCGTTTTCCTACAACTATAAAATTGAAGATAGAGATTTTTCCTTCAAGTGAAATTTGTTGCCCATAATTATTTCTTTCATTTAGGTCATGTACATTTTTTATAAACTTAGTTGTTTTCGTGCAATATTACGTGCAGTATGTGCAATTTACAAAAATAAAAAAAACGAAATTGACTCAGAATTGGTTACACATTTTTTTCTTAAAACTTTTTGGCAGGGATAGTGCTAAATGTACTCTTATTAGATGACATAAATGCCATTTTGTTCTATTCTTTACTTTCTTCAAAAATTACAAAAAATATAATTTTTTTGACAGTGTTAATATTTACAATAGCAGCAATTTGTTCACATTATTGCATTTAAGAGTACACATGCTTTAAATTTTGCCATAAAAATTCTGGAAAATCTAATTTTTTTTGAAAATGATCTCAAAATTCTGCATTTTTGGAAATGCTAAAATGCCATTTTCTCAAAAACACTGCAAATTTTTTGTATGGATAGTGCTAATTGTACTGTTTAATATCACATAAAATTCATTTTACTGTATACTTTTGTTATTTAAAAAATTACATAACACACAAAATTTCACACTAAACATATTTTTTCTCTCTCTCTCCTGCCGTTAATATGCACATTTCCAGCAATTTGTATACATTATTGCATTTATGAGTGTAAGTGCTACATATGAAGTTTATTAATAACTGAAAAGCTTCCTGTGAAAAAGATCTTCAAATTTCGCATTTACACTAGAGCTTAAATATTTTTTTCTTTATAACGGTTCCAGATTTTTCAATGACAATTTGCATATAGTATTAGCTTTTACTTTTCTTTAATATTCCAAAAGTAATATGTCTAATCGACCATTAGTGTATCAAAATATTGATAAAACTTTAAAAAAGTATTTTGGTCGGCAATTGATGGCATCTGGCAAGAAGATGTAGCAAGACCATAACGGTAGCCCAGACCAAAGAAATTAGAAAATTAAGTATTAGAGAAAGTCTCTGCTATTGCAGCTCCATTACTTGAACTATGTGCATGAAATAGTGCAGATTTAATGAAGTAACTGCTTCAAGAAGCACCATGATGTTGAATGCTGAGAATTCACATTCAGGCTTGTTCCAGAATCTTTCAGATAATCAATTGCTCATCACCAATGGGTTAAGTATTTCCTTCGTAAACAATTCACAAACGCAAGGCAATAGACACGTGTTAACAGTTTCTGTTTGATAACTGATCATTTATTGGACAAAATTTTCAAAAACAATTAATTAATTTTTTTTTTTTTTTTAACTCTTAATTCAATTTATTAAAATAAATTTTGCAGAAATCTTCAGAATTTCATCTACCCTTAAAATATGAAATAGAAAATTGGACCATGTAATTAAGAATTTTTTTTACCATAATGACAGTTATTAAGTCATTAATTTTTTTTGAACTAGGTCAAATGATTTTTGAAACAATAGACTGCAGTAAGAAATATATCAATGTTATTTACATTAATTTATATTACCTAAAACCTAAAATTGCTCAAAAAGGAGTACCTTCCATTCATATTGAAAAGAGCATCTAAGACCTTCCATTCATATGACAATTGTTAAGAAGTAATGTATTGAGCAATTTTTTATTTAAGCAGTTTAAAGATATGGTTTCAATGTTAAATAATTTCAGTGAAAAATTATTGCACATAATTTCTTAAAAACATTGAATGAATTAATTAATTTGCAAAGACAATTAGTCGTGGCTTGAGAAAGACTCAATGTTCTTTAGTCACGACCTAGAGAGTAAATTGGAAAGAGATGCTACTATGTACAGGGGAAAGGTTTTTGAGAAATACCAAAATCACAGCATAGGAAAATTTGGAAAAATTATTGTAAAATTTATGCTTTTATGTGAGTCAATATTCAAGTAGATATGATAATGATAAACATTTAAGTCTCAAAAGATAATCGTATAACAAAAATAAACATTTTGGGTAAAGATTTCATTAACCATTATTTATTAAAAGAGCAAAGAGATTTTGCAACTACATTAATTTGATAAAAAATAGTTGAGAGTCTTGAATAAGTAAATCATTAATTCTACCTAATGTGTACAACAATTCAAACAATTTGTAGTTTAAAAACAATTTAAACTAGTTTACTAAGTTTATTTAAAAAAAAAAGAGAGAGAGAGAGAGAATTAATAATGTACTTTGTAAAATCTCACACTCAATTGTCTGTGCAAAGGTAGCATTTACATGGTGGCAACTAATTCAGATTGCCTGTAATGATTATGACTTCAGCTATTACAGCATAATTATGGTTCAAGAAAAAGGAGTGCAGTTCTTTTCATTTAAAATCTTGTTATTCCTCTGAGAATTGTTCTAAAACCTTGCTTGAGTACCATTGCCTGCCAAATTGAATGCGGAGAAAACATGAATTACAATAGGAACACATGGCGAAAACATTTATGTGACCAGTAGGGACAACCTGTATTAATAAATTATTTTCCTGCTATAATTAGGTCAATTTTCAGTTCAGGTTAGTTTATTCAGAAATAAAAAATTAATTGCTATTAAATATTTATAATGTATATGTTCTTGGAAATATACAAAACCTAGAATCTTAAAGGAAAAATGTAATGAAATGAAATAAATCAAGAAACATTCAAAACCTCAAAATATGGCTTTCATGCCATCTTGCAATGTCACGTAGGAACTTCCTTGCTTATATACGACTTAAATCATGGTATGGTTATATACACATCTTTATATCTTGAGACTCTTAATTACAGTTGCATACATGTAGCTAATTACACACACTTCACAGCCTTTCAAGCAATTATATTTAGTTCAGAACAGATGCATTATATTCCAGTTCTCTTTTGTATTATTTGATCAGAGATCACATTTCCATGCACTCTGAAACGGTACACACAAGTGTATTCTGGATTTCCGTGGTTGTTATGAATGTGTAGCAGAACAGCCTTGAAGGGGTAATCCAGGGCATTCTGAAAATATAAAGCAATTATTTTCACTCACTGACAAAAATTTTAAGGTGTAAGAGGAATTAATTTATTTCAATAGCTCATAAATTTCAACATGCTTCAATAGTTTGAACCAGAGCTTTATCTCTGCAGCTTGGAAATTTAGTGATCAAGAAGGGGTTGAATCCCCTTTTTCTTGGGATGGTAGTAGTGTATTGAATATTAAAATTAAATAATAAAATGAATAAAGAGGAATAAAATCCACATAAATACAATATTTTAGATTTCCGGATGTACTATAATAGACAGAAGTTTATGCGTTTTAAATCTAAATTTAATATAGCAGCAATATAAAAAATATATACAATTTAATATAAAGTAAATATTCAAAGAAGAAAGAGGAAGATGCACTCAATGCCTCCCCCTCATGGAGTAAAATGTTGTAAGAACACTTGCTGCATCTTTCTTTTTATATGAAACGTATGTTAAAACATTTGATGTCTTGGCCCTTTTGTCATTTAATAGTGTAATACATTTTCAAAGCCTTTGTATTAATTTCTCAGAAATGGTAAGACAAGCAGGTACAAATTGCAGGCCAATCAGTAAAACTTGTGAATGAATGTTTTGAATTTGTCATTTATACAATCATATATTAAACATTGAAATGTACTTACAGAAAGCACAAATGTTTGTCGTGGAGGTCCATCAAGATTGTAAGAGAACTGCCCCAAGTGTGGCCCAGAAGTGTCTTGTGTTGTTTCCAAGCCCTGCACAGTGAAATAACGATGTTTCGTAAAAAAAATCTGTTTATGCAAAATTAAACTACCTAATAATACTTTAATATTCTCGTTCGTTTTTTTCCACATTTTCTTTAGCTTACTGCTTATTCTACGTACAGCCAATGAATGGATTGTTCAGTAATCAATATCAGTCTAAAGATTTGCAGACTTCTATTGTAAAGTGAGGACAATTTTTTAATTCTTTGACTAGCAAGTTGTGATATTAAATATTTTCTGTCTTAAATTGGTATTCGGTTTCAAGAAAAATTCTAATACTCTAATGAAGGTTTCTACGATTTTATTAAGAGAAAAGGGGAGTAGACTTGTTTTATTTTTTAGTTTATTCTATTCTTTGTAGAATTTGTGTCTGGTCTGAAGCATTCCGGTGCTGCAGCCGACGCCCCATTTGCCAAAGATCTGTGAGGGCAACCCGCACAGCATCCCGGAGTTGCGATCGGTATCTTGTAGGCATTACGGAGTCAAGAAACGGAATTTCTTCTTAACGTTGTATACAGAAAGTTAAATAATGCTGAAAAATGCGCATGTCAAGATTTTGACGGAATTGATGTCAAGATTATGATTGATGATGATAATAATAATAATAATAATAACAACAACAACAACAACAACAACAACAACAACAACAACAACAATAATAATAATAATAATAATAATAATAATAATAATAATAATAATAATATTTAACTACATTAGCGCATAAACCATACATAGGATATTCACAAAAATGGATAATCCCCAATCGTCCCCAATTTTAAACAGGATTTTTTAATTTTAACAGGACCCTTTAAACGAAATCACTATAATGTTTCCGATTTTTTCTTCAAAAAGAGCTCCAATTTTTTTCTTTAATGTTTTTGCTCGACGAGCAAAAACTACACCGACGAAAATGGCACTGGCCCGATTCTAAAATTTCGAAAATTGCAAAAATATAAAATTGTTTGGAACCCTTCCTTCAACTATAACAGTTAAGATGAACGTCTTTTTAAAAATGAAATTTATTTTTCAAAATTAAATATTTAATGAATGTCTTCTTCAACGTTCTTTCAAAAATATTAATAGTTTTCCCTCATTTTTGAGTTACGTTGTTTGAGTTCTTCAAGCGATGGCTGAAGTGTTAACAGGGATAGAAGTTTCTCTACTTGGCTGTTCGGGAGACGTCGCGTCCTATGCCCAGACGCCAACGTTTTTTGCCGTCAAGCAGCAACCTGCGTTGTCATCTGTGCCTAGATCGTGTTGACATCCGGACACCCAAGTAGATGCTGACTCCGGCCGCGAAAGCCTACGCTCTCAGGATATATTACAAAGCCGTTAGAGCGAGATAGTACGTCCTATCGAAGCTCAACTACAGTACCGGCAGCATATAAGCGACTCGATGCGCTGTTTGCCACACATATCTCCGCTCCTGGCACCACCTACATGAGCGATAAATGAAACCTCAAAAGGTTGTCAGGCGACGACACGTGTTGATGCCGTGTTCATAACGGAAGCTTATCGCCTCCGCGACTTGGTGGCGAGTCAGCCGAGCGGCAGCAGCGGCGGCGTCCGGCTGGCCGTGAGGAAGGAAAGACGTGGTCGCAGGGCGAGAGGCGGGCGTACCGTGACGGAGCAGCGGCGCGGCGCGGAGGCGCGGCTGCCGGTGAGCGCGGCGGAGGCCGGCAGGTGCTCCAGGGTGACGTGCGTGAGGCGCGCGGGCAGGGCAAGCGCCACGGCCACGCGGCCCTCGGCGCCGCGGAACGCCCAACACGCGCCGGGCTCCAGCGACGGCTGCCCACACACACCAGCCCGGCCACTCATTGGAATGCACTACTTATAACTGGGGGCGGATTTTAATCAAATTGTAGTTTTTTGCTTTTCACTTTAGAACAGTTTTATGGTATGACAAAACGAAATTACCCATGTTTATAAGTCACTTTTTGCATTTTTCGTCCGTTTCGACTAAGAAGTCTCTTTTAACCTTTTCCCGTATTTTGAATGCATTTTTTGATGATTTCATCAATATCATTTTAACGGTACTTGCTTCTAATAATATTTACGAGATGCAACAAAGATTCTCCACAGAATTTCTGAGTAACCTATTCTATCTCTTCGCTCAGGAATTGTCATGTCAGCTGTTGTAAGTACGTAATCTAAGGTTTCTGAGACGCCTATCAGCGTCATTTTCGGTTCGACCTATTTCGTTTTTACTAAAGACAGATATTTGCTGGTAAGTAGCAGTACAAACTAAAAGTTAGCAAGCTGAGTATAGTTGAACGCATAGAAAAGCCTCGATTACGTCAGTTACATCAGGCCAACAGCTTGAGTTGTTATTACGAACTGGTTTCGATCACACTCTCCGACCCTCTCTCTCTCTGTCTGTCTGTCTGTCTCTCTCTCTCTCTCTCTCTCTCTCTCTCTCTCTATATATATATATATATATATATATATATATACACACACACACACACACACACACACAAAAGAGCATCTGGCTTTCTTGTAGTGTGTACGGTTCTAGAAACTTTAGTTTAAGAGTATTTCTCCGACACGCGCGGAGGCAGGCGACATTTTTTACCCAGACCGGCGCTATAGAGAATGTCCCTGGCCATTTGCCATGAAATATGAATCGAACATCTAACTGAAAATATTGACAGTCACATCGTCTCGTGATAACGGAGATGTTTTTAGTTTAGGAATATATCGGCTGCGCATGCGCAGAACGCAGCGCTCTGCGCGCGACGGCGAGTCACAGGGACACGCCAGCGCCAGTCCTTTTAAGGGCGTGATCGGTTCGCACGATCGAGATTGAGTTTTTTTGCCGAATCCGAGAGGTCGAAGAAAAAATAAACTAACAAAAACAATCGAAGTCGTTCAAGAAATAATCATCACGGTCACGAAATATAAACACATTTTTTTCTACGAGTGTATAAAAATGCTTCTATATTACGAATCGTTATATGATAGATGCCTACTGTTCATGATTATAAAAAAAGCACTGCCTTCTTTCGCCATCTTAATGCAAAATGGTTGTTTTCTCATCAAGTGAGATAAGTATGGACAACATGTTTCTAAAAAACGAAAAAAATTATTGGGATAAAGTGTTTGATATCTCGAGGATTGAAGTATGGTACGTAGGGCCATGAATGCGCAAGCGGTACTAAGGGATACGTCTATTTACTTCATTATATTTCCGTGTGTAAAGACCCTTTTTTCTCGCAAACAAGACAGATGTCTTGGCAACTGCCTTTTTAATGGATAGTTTTAAAAAAATGACCCACTTCACGTGTGGATAGTCACACCCATAATCCGTCTTTTTATACACTTGAAGAAAAAACTATTTTACAATTGAAGCGGCGTCAGGAAAAATGACTTTCAAGCGGATGTAACATTTTTCAGATGTCGAAGAGAATAACTTCAGGCACACATAACGGGACATCTTTTTAACAGCGGTAAGCACATATCTGAAGCCAGTTGAGAAGGGCGTTCGCCTATGAATCAGTGAGGAGGTGTAACAATGACGTGACGCCATCGGCCGCTACCCCAACACCAAAGCGCGGCGGCGCCGTACCTGGATGATGTTGCGGGGCGACTTCTCCACGGGCCACAGCGGCACGCCCCACAGCGTCTCCCAGGCGCCCGTGGGGTAGGCGCTGGTGCCGGGCGTGGCGAGGATGGCGCCGCCCGCCGACTCCAGCGCCTTCCATGCAGAGCGCCGTCGGAGGCAAGGCGAATTATTTTTTTCCGTCGAGGAGTCCGTGACAGCGTCTAATAGGGGAGAGTGGGTCCTCTCGTCTCTCACCCCACTAATAGAACGTTTGAGCTAGTGCCAGTAAAGATCATTAATCGAAGATTCTGAATGAATTAAATTGATTGACAGTTTCCTACTTTAACGTGTACTAATGTAGATCAAACAGAGATGTAGGTAGATTTAAGAAAAATAATCAATAATCGCAATAATTCCGAGACTCCTTGACTGACTCATGGACAGAACGATAATAGCATTTCAATCGATATGGTAGGAAGAACGTGACTTCTAGAATTGAATATTAAGTTGCGTCTGGGGTAGGAGATTCTCGTCAGCAGTAGACTTCCTGGTTTTAAGGCTTTGTGCGTGATTCGGTGTTTCTTCGCTAGTTGATGATCTCTTCGTGTTTATGAGTTGTAAGTTTTCTTTTTTGCAGAATCCGAGAGGTCGAATGATTATAAAAATCAAGCTAACAAAAACAATCGTTCACCAGGTTCAACGTGAATGGATATGTCATATGAGGTATCACAGGTCACGGATATATATACCTCACATTTTTTTCTTTCTACGGAGTGTATTAATAAATGGTTTCATTGCGTTCTATTTAGACGTGACGAATTGCTGGTATAGGGATAATGAGGGATTCGATTACTGTATTCATTGTATATGAATAATATAAGGAGAAAAGCTACTTGAGCGCCCTAAAGTCGCCTACTTTTACGCTCAAATCAATTGAATTTTGATAAAGTGGTTGTTTATGTCATTTCTGCAAGTTGATGGTTATTAGTATGTTTTGACAACTCATTTGATCTTTTCTCAAGGAACTAGAGAAACATTATAGGTGATGAAAAGTGTTTCTGTATATCTTCGAGATTTTTTGTGAATCTGTAATGGTGGGATCGTAGGCAGCCTATGATATCGTGTCGCAAGCTGGGGCGTAACTAAGTGAATGGCGCTCTAGTTAACTTCAGTTATATGCTCGGTTTTGTGTTAAAAGTTGTAGGCGCCTTTTTTATTTCGAGTCAAACCTGGTTTCTCATAACAGAGCAGTTTTGCCGGAGTACACTCGCAGGTCTTAGCTTAATGGATATGTTTATAAAATAAAAAATGACTGGCCCTAGCTTACGTGTGGATAGATCAAGGCCGCACTTATCGTCCGTTAATTTTTTATGATTACAACTGTGAAGAAAAACTATTTGACGTGACTTGAAGGGCGGTCTCGATGAAAAAACTGCACTTTACAAGCGAGATGTAACATTTTTTCCAGATTGAGTTGTTCGAACAGTAGAAAATAAGCTTCAGGCACACATAAGGAACACTTTCTTTTTAACGCGAAGGGTAAGGCACATATCTGAAGAAGCAGTTGAGAAAAGGGGCGTTCGCCTATGAATCAGTGAGGAGGTGTTAACAAATGATGACGATATCGGCCGCTACCCAACACAAATGCGCGTGTCCTGGATGAATGTTGCGGGGGCGACTTCTCCACACGGGACAAGCGGCAGCCCACAGCGTCTCCGGCAGGGCCGTGGGGTAGGGGCGGCTGTGTGGATGCTCTCTTGTTGGACGGCGTGGCGAGAGGATTAGAGACGCCGACCGCGACCCGGAACTCCAGGGGCCGGCGGTACCGGTAGCGGGGCTTTCGCGCCGCTCCGCCCGCCCTGCAAACGGGGT
>BOPP01000076.1:82562-113769 GCA_017312745.1 Gryllus bimaculatus
CAACCGGTGCTCCTGGCGCGCGCTCAGCGCCGCCGCCGCCGCCGCCGCCGCCGCCTCCGCCGCGCGTTCCTGTACTCGCGAGTTGCGGAACCGCTCGTTACTCTCTGATGCAACACCGTCGTTACTCCTTCATTTTACATTTGCAGACGGAGCGCTGCGATCTGTTTGCTTGCGATCACCGCGCCGACTGAATGAGAATCGCACATCGATTAGATATGATGCGTGCGGCATAGAGGCCCGATCATTGCAGGGTATGGGAGAGCAGAAGCCGTTAAGAACATAACTATTGTATAACAGATATATGTGCGAAGGAAAAAAAAAATTCCGTGCCTTTTGTGAATAGAGTGTATTGCCGATGATAAAGGGTATTGTACTAAAGCTCTGGCCACAGGTTATTTAATGGTATTAATAAACCGCATTTCTTTTCCTCGCGGCAATAGTTCACTACATTATTTGCAATTAATTTACTGACAGAACGCACTATCGCATACCAAAGTGGTTTCGATTGTTCCTTAGACATCAGAGAAATGATAAAAACAAAACAACCTGCCTCAACTGGTATTAGCATTGCTCAGATGCAGACATAGTCACTACTCATAGTCCTCACTTTCAAATAAACATTAGTTCCTTATTCTGCCGTCTGCAAATGTACAAGAACGAGTAATGCCTCTTCAGCATCGCTGACCGGGAGGGCCTGGGGTTGTAGCCCCGACGGTGGCAGGTTTTCGCTAACTAAGGAGTCGGGACTATTCTTAGGTGGAGAATTCTACCGGGGGCTGTCCACATCGGTAGCTTTCTACGGTTTCCCACATCAACACCAGTTGAATGCCGGAGCAGTACCCTAACTAACAGGGCAAGTTGCGCATGTGATCTTATGTTGTCACATCGCGCACAAACACGTGCACTACCCTACCACGTATTTCGGGAGCTTCGAGCTTGTCTCTGCTGGAGCAGTGCTCCGGTGAGGAGATACCTGGATGAGGAAACCCTGAAAGCCAAATTACAAGACGCCGCCGGATCTGAAGTCCAAGCAGGGAAGGAATCTTTTAAACAGTAGTAAGTAAATTTGATCCCCATCGAGAAGGGCGTTCGCGAATGAATGGAAAGGCTTCATTTAACAACGACCGAACGCCATCGGCCACTTCAGAAAAAATGGAAGCGTAGTGCTTACCCTGACGCGGCGCAGCTCGGAGCGCATGAGGCGCAGCTCGGCGCGCAGCTGGGCGAGGGCGGGGGCGGGCGCGGGGGCGGGTCCGGGGGCGCAGGCGAGGCGCGCGTCGGCGGCGGGGGGCGCCGGCAGCTGGCGCGTCGCAGGCAGCGCCGCCCGTCCCGAGGCGCCGTCGCGGCCCAGCCCCAGCAGCGCGCACGTGGCCAGCAGCGCCGCGCACCCTGCGCACACTGGCTTTTCACTTGCCTGCACACCTACGTATATATGGAGTAGTGTACTTATAATAAAGGAAGTTCTGTAATGCTGCAGCAAAACTAGTGATACTAGAACAGCACGTACTTTCTCGCCCGTACTTTCAGGCAAAATGACATGAAAAGTACTCCGATTTACGAAAAATTGTATATAACCTTTTTTAAAACCTATCTATAAATTTCATTAAAGGAAAACATCTCTAACTTTAATATTTTAATTGTGGGAACACTAAAAAAAATTGAACGTTTGGAATTTTCGAAAAATTACGGTTTTGAAAGAACGTGATCGTCATTCTTTTAAATGTTCTCGACACTATCTAACAAAAAAATAAAAAAAACGATGCAGCAATTGTTTGAAACTATGGAAAATGCCCTACCCTTCATGCTAAGTATCTCTCAACATTAAAATATCGGTTTCAAAATCAAGGGGCCGTGACACCAGCCAGACCGATCGGAGAATGTCAATTTTGGGGAAAATTGGCTGAATATTGCAGGCGCTAGCGGTGTTCACAGATGGACATACTTACGTTATGCCGTAATTCGATTTTTCGGTATCAAGGACCCACGAAACAGATTGTGGCTTCACCACGTGTTAAGAGAAATCGTTTTTCTACATTTAGCAACTGGATTTATCCACTCTTTCTTTACCAGAGCCCTATAATGAAGACTTTTTGTGCCCAAAATTCGCAGTTTTTTCGCGCAGCATTATATATCTTTCTCTCTTCTCTGTAGCGAGGAAGTAAAACGACAATTTTTCGACAGAAAAACTCGAATCGTGGGGCGCTGATACAGAAAAAGTCTATAAATCCTGTTTCAATATGTAGTAAATTACTCCTAACACGTTATGTAGTCAAGTTTAATGAATAGTGAGTCGTTGATATCGAAAAAAGTGTTCTTAAAAACGTTCGTCCGTTCATCGGTGAACAACACTAGCGCCTACTTTGAGTAGGATTGTTTCAAAACTGAAAACTCCCTGGTTAGTCTGGCCTCACTCGAAGCTCTGCGACTTTGAATAACTTTCTTTAATTTTGGGGGGCACTGTACATGAAGCCCCTGAAAGTTTTCAAAGTACCCACATTTTTTCTTTAAATTTCTTGTGCTTGTTTTGAATGTCAAACTGCGATCTTCTGGGGGAAAGTCTTGAAGAATGTCACAGTGTGACGACGGTCACGTTGGAATGATTGCGGCGACTCCCGCAGCCACGAATTCATTAGAGTTTTCGTACAGCGTGAAGCACCTTAAGGTATACGCTATTAACCCACTTTTTAACATCTACGTAAGCGCCAACACTATCGCTCTAAAATGATAGCAGAAAACGCTACTCCAGAATATAAACGAGTGTAATCGCGTGGCTTTTGTCGCACACTAGCCACGTGGTCCCGCTGTAGGGAGTTCGTTTCTGTGGCGGCAGTGTGTGCTGGCAACTTAGGTCCCATGACCGGCCGAGGTCGTTCAGGGCAGCTGATGTCACTGCAGTGCCTGTGGTCGGGATGTCCTAGGGTTCGAGCCACGGCGGTGGTAGAACGGGTAGGACTTTCGACATTACCTACATAGCTAGGTCGATTCTAGCTGCTGGCTGCTCTGATCGGTAGTTTTCCGTGGTTTCTCCGATCAACATCAGGCGAATGCAGGAGTAATACATATAACAAACAGACCGCGATCTTTCTTTCCTCTTACATGCACTATCCTACCACACATGTCGGAAGGCTTGACTTAGGCTCGGGCGGTGGTGCCTTGGTGGAAGATACTTAGACAGGAACGCCATCCAGCAGGAGAAGTACACCGCCACCTCTTGTGATAAAATATGCATTACGAGACTTTACTATGACGTGCCCGGAATCACGAAATAATCAATCATTATCCCCATGACGAAACTCTTTGGTGGCATTAATCTGCGCATACAATTATTTTAATTATTTTATGTAATTATATTTATTTAATAATATAAAGTACAGATAAGTGGTTGGTGGGCAGCACTTGTCGAACAATCAAGATGTGACATTATGGGAATTTAACGCACACTCTTACGCTATAATTCGAAAGTACTTCAATTTGAACTAATCGTTGTTGATAAAGTCTTTTTACATGATAGCGGTCACGTACTTATCACACGTTTGCTATTTAAATATTTTTGGTATATGTATTACGCGCATTTGTGTCATTGACAATACTGCCATGCTAAGTACAAAGGTCGACCAGAAATTCATGTCAACTGCAAATCAGATACGGGGGAAATATTCGTGCTTATACTGCAGGCCCAGTAGTTAACTCTAAGATGCTACCCACGAGGCCAGTATATTATTTTGGGGTGATTCAAACGACAATAATGTGTTATTTGTTTTGGATCGTTCGTATCTTTGTTGATTCTGTCTATTCTTTGGATTCTTCTACAAATCCTTTGCTTTAATAGGACGTAACATTTCTTTCCAATGTTCGTGGATAAGACTTCAGTAAATGGGATGACGCTGAGGAAAGAATATGTAAGGGTTTTATTGTTTTGGTTATCCTCATTGATACTTTATTGAAGTCGTGCACATGTTGTTTTAAAGACGTGTACCATTGTAGCTTTTCCACGTAACGCTTCAGAAATACATTTGCAATGTAAATAAGCGAAGCTTATAAATGTAAAATAAGACGAAATGGCATTTTAACATTCTCATTCACACGTTCAAATCAACCGTTCCCGTCGACGAATTTATTTTGAAAGTGCTCGACTCTGGATGAATGGAGGAATAACATTTATCTGACATTTCAGACAATGAGTTGTTCATGCCTAACTGGTATTTATGAAAGAGGAATATATTTAGCATAAATCGTTACAGGCCCGTTGTGGATAGAATTAAACGCTATGCATGGGAAGTACATTCTACTCGTTCATTTGACAAGTCGATAGACAGTGAATTTACACTAAAGACACTCACAGTCAGTTATTACAGCAGTTATTTGAAGTATTAATGAAGTAATTAACTATTACATTTTGAAGAAATTAGATGATGCGCACTGCTTCTTTGTATTAATCTGCCTGCCTATAAATGTACGTTTGTGAGGGTTAAATAAAAATACATCATGTTTTGATGCAGCTACAGCAAATTATTCGCATCGTCACGTTTGTGACAAAACCGAAACACAGTGAATAATCCATGTTAACTTATGAGTGTTTCTCAGGAAAGTCGCGCAAGGAATATATACTAGATGAAAAACTGGTGGGTAAATCTCCCTTATCTTTTACGTACAAATATAACCGCAATTACAAAAAAGACCGTGACTTGTGGATTGATAAACAATGTATTTTTAATTCAGTAAGTTGTTTTATGCTTTAAGGCTTTCAAGAAGGTGCCAAGAATAAAAAATGAATTGTCGATTACATTCAATATTTGAACATATGTTCCTAAAACGTTACAAAATAAATATTCCACAGAAAAAAATGTTAAGTCACACCAGTCCAGTAGTAAAAAAAAGGTAAATATTTTTCCTTCGATGAAACAATTTCAACATTTCCCCCCATTTGCCTCTTTAAACATGAACATAACAATGAATACCTAACAATGCATTCAATATCATAAATTTGTAATTGTGAAATCGAGACCATCTCTATCGGACATTTAATACAGCTCCTCTCTCACCATTGAGCACTTGCTGAAATGCTGATGCTCTTTCTTTGCTTATCGACCCTAATTTAACTTCCCCAAACCACACAACCCGATAAAACGGAACATAGCTTTTGTAAAAAAGTAAAGTGCGTTTTAAGTAAGAAAAGTAAATGAAAAATTAAAATTATATTCGTAACGTATGTCCTTCACAAGAAGCAATTCCATTTTTTAAAGCTTCGTCGCGTGTTTCATCGCGCCCCCGCCGGGCGAGTGAACGCGGGAACCAAGAATTGGTGTCACGCGGGAGAACTCGACTCCGGCGCGCACCAAATTGCGCTTTCAGCGCTGACAGCGCTCTCGTGCAGAATGGCCTTTCCGAATGCACGCTGATTGCGCTGATGACGTCACAGCGTTTGCGGTCGCTCTGCCGCTCGCTCCTGCCACACTCACACACACACACACACGCACGCGAACTATGCGCTGAAACGACACGATTACTCGCCGCCGCTCCCGACCCCGCCGCGGTTTCGCCATCTTTTTCGGTTTGAGTTCTTTCCAGTGACAGCGATTATTTTTGTTTCGTAGAACACAGTATTGGACTGCTTGCAATGTATGGCTGATTTTCGTGTTTACGCGGGCGTCAACCACCATTGTCATTAGTCTCTTCAATGTGAATGTTTGAATTTCTGATCACGGGAAGTCGCGGTGTTCTTCCCCAGCTGGAAGGTGAGGCGCCCACCAACTCATCGGCTTGCGGGGTTTTCCACATCCAGATATCTCCCACCAGCGGGGCACCGCCCAGCCGGGACAAGCTCGAAGCTTCCGACCGGTCTCCCTTGGTAGTGAAGTGCATGTCTGTGTGTGTGAGTGTGTGTGTGTAAGGGGTGAGGATAGGACAAGGAAGGGAAGGAAATATTGCGCGCGGTCCGTGGCCTGTTTGTTAGGGTACTGCTCCGACATTCTCCTGGTGCTGATCGGAGAAACCGCGAAAAAGTACCCATTAAAGCAGCCGGTCGCTAGTAGTTTCCTCCAGGCAGCGGCTGAATTCGTAACAGCTCTTAAGCTAATGTCGAAAGTCCTGCAACTGTCGGGACTAGAACCCCAGGAACTTCCAGTCGGTGGCCCTGAAGTGACATCAATTGGTGCCCCGAGGCACCTCAGCCGGTTGAAATGTAGGAGTTAACGCTCATTTACTAAAATGACATTACCTGAAATTTGTCTCTTTTGAACTATGAAGAAATTGGTTTCCCGAGACATATAGGTGGTATACTGGGCGAGTCACAAATGTGACGTTTCATCATAATTCATTCACGCATCTAAACTTCTAAAGTAAATCATGATAATTTGCTTTCAAGGGTAGGTACTATTATTGCAGGATATGACGATATACAAACATCTTGAAATGAAAGATTTTCCTCTTTATTTTCATATTAAAGCAGCAACCCGGCTCGCTAAAATATGTCGAAGGTTGGAAATAATATAATTAATTTAAATTACTTATGAAAATGCAATAAATGAATTTCAGCTTGGATCTATAGCTTGGAAATAAATACTGTTTCCTGCTTATAATTCTACAAGCTGTTGAATTGAAATGTAAACGAAGGCAAAATCGGGGTGAACAAAAAAATCACGAAACTCGCACGCAGGGAGTGTTATGTATGTCATAAAGGTTTCTAGCTGATTATCTTGCTGAATACGGGTTTGTGAATTCATGTCGAAATGTGAAATACACATCCATGACGAAAATCTCGTTAGCGATCGTTTCGGACTAGCGTAGCTTTGACAGAAAAAATCAGCTTGCCTGTTGTAAGCGCAAATCATAACACGCAGTCGTGCGACTAATGGGTATGTAAAGAGAAACACGCTATTCAGAGCTCTGGTACAAAGTTGGCCGTGATCCACATGGCGTGGCTGTCATGTTGATTTGGGAGCACATGGGTCACCGTTTCTAACGAAACGGTTCTAATTTCTCCAGTTGTCGTATTTCCATCACTGCTTGCCTTGAAACACAAGTACTGAAATATGCTTTCTTGTAAAATCTACCGGCGTCGTTAACTGCGTTCTGTAACGTCACGGAAGCAACTCGAGACACCACGGATTACTGGACGGGTACCCCGGTTAAACGGCGCCGATTCCCTGGCCATAGGAATAAAAAACTGACTGACTGCGACGTGACGAGACAAAATCTTAACGGAGGATTACTCCAGAAATGGTCAATGCTCAAGGACTAAGAGACGTGTGAAGACGCAACAAATTTAAAAATATCACAAAAAATGTAATATGACGTATTGTCAATAATGTGCTCCCTGTGCCTAACTTTCCAGGCTATTATTTAAATAAGACACATTTCTACTATGAAAACTTTCGCCCCAAAAATATTTCGCTAGTAAAGAAAGAAAACTTCAAATAATAGAATTATGTTTTTTAATTTTATCAGGGAATCGGATGTCTCTTTACATCAATCACCGATTCAAGGGTGGAGTCATAGGAGGCATGGCCCCCTCAAGTGTTTTTTCAATATTGAAAAAATGATATTTGCAGAAATGAAATCAAATTTCCACATAAGTGACTGCATCAAGGATAACAACTCGTCAGGAACCGCGACTCTAATACCATATGTTGACACTAACCTATTAGCAAAGTTACCTAAACACAAACGTAGTTTTGCAGTCTCACAACGAGCTACTTTACCACGTTGACAGCCAATAGTAAATTTGCTGTACTAATTTTAGAAAATGGTTATCTATAAAATTTTGGTATTTTGCACACCAGGCTCCCTTAATTCATTAACGTGTATAGGTCGCCTCGTGGATCGTCTTTTAGAGCAGATTTGTTTTTTAATTGTCACCGTTCGCCATTTCCAGGGAAAGTCCATGATCAGTTCCCTCTTTTGATAGTCAGTCCCCCTTTGATACTAGAAAAATACGTGGTAATACCTGAGAAGCATAGTGCATTTACATTACTCTCATGACTCTGGATAGCACAGAAATACTCATTAATTTTCTGTACTTCAGAACGGCACGGGACAAAAAAAAGGGAACATTTAGTAATTTCCCTTAAAGACGCACACGTACGCTGTGACCTAAAACAGAGGGCTTGTGGCGAGCTGAGTGAAGCGAGACTCACCCGCCAGGGCGATGAGGGCCCATCGCGCCGTCCGCATGGCGCGTGTGGGGCGGCCCGCCCCCGCGCTGCCGCCCCCGCCTGCTTCCCCACCCCTCTCCTCCTGCTCTTCCAGCAAGGAGGTGGGCGACGGCGGGAAGATGGCGCGGCCAGGGTACGGGATCCTACAGTCCACGTCAGTCGTGTCTGCTACGTCTTGCCCTGAAAGAAATACATGTTACGATGCCAACCAAGTCGTCTTTCGAACTTGGTTATATTTTCACAAGCGGATTTTAATAATCGCCAGAAACGTTTATGGAAGCGGTGAGTCGACTAGGAAATGTATTTTTGTATACTGTTTTAAAAAAAGAGAAATATCGTTTAAATGCCTTATTTGTGTGGTAGATGCTAGAGAATTGTATTTTCGGATTAGCCTCTTTTCTGAGGTGTATCTACTGAACAACGGTAAACTAGCAGTTACACACGTAAGGTGACAAAGTTGTTCCCGACTTGAAAGCGTGGCCCCTAATAATTATGTATCCCGTTTCCCTTGAAACTATTTAATTTTTTATCGGCATTTGGAGCTGCGGTCTTGAATAGACCATATTCGCCTAATACACTGGTATTTGGAGTGACAACATGACGTTACAAAATGTAATTACAAAATATATCAACACTCAAACATAAAACTTCAGGTACGAGTCCTGACAAAGAAGAAATATTGGCTATTGTGACAAACCTAGATTGTGATTTGTCCGAACGCGTATTCTACTTGGCTAAGTAGGTGATGTATTCAACTTTTCGTGATGATGAATCAGTTTCCAGAGCGCATTTGGCTTTTTGTTCAACTGCGGGCATTAATCATGGAGACTAAAGGCGAGGGCAAACGGAGGGGTAAATGTATAGTAATTATTTTAAACAAACAAAATAGAATTTAAAAAAGACAGAGAACAACAGGCAGAGAGCGAGAGAGCTAGTAGAAGAGAGAGAGGAAGAGAGAGAAGGGAGAGAGAGTGAGTGAGAGAGAGAGAACGAAAGCGAGAGGAAGAGAGAGAACGAGAGCTAGAGAAGGAGAGGAAGATAGAGAGAACGAGTGGAAGAGAGCGAGAGGAAAAGAGAGAGAACGAGAGCTAGAGAGCGAGTGGAAGAGAGAGAGGAAGAACGAGATGAGAGAGAGAGAGAGAGAGAGGTGAGAGTGACACACACACACACACACAGCGCAACTCACCGGCCCCGGCGGTGCTACAACAATTCGTGCGCGGCGGCGAGGGCGCGGGCGGAACTGGCGCGGGCGAGGCGCGGGGGCTGCGCGGGCGTTGCGAGCGGGTGGGCGCAGCGACGAGCAGGAGCAGTCCGCCGCGGGCGAGCAGAGTCCAGGCCGTAGGGCAGCGAACGACGCCGACGGCGCGGCGACGCCGGCGACCCTACCGCACAACCCCACCCCTCTCAGCTCCCTCTCGCGGCGCTCCAGGGCGTTCTCCGGGGTAAATCAGAGTGATGAGGTAAATGGATGGAGAGAAGGGAAGAGTGAAGGAGAATGTTAGGAGTTCATCCAGCTCGGTCCAGTTGTAAATAAATATACATACTCAAGTGGCGTGTTCAGCATACACGTACGTGTTTGAGGCGAGATATTGTAGTAATAACCGTCGTACCAGTAGTGCCGTTGATAGGGAAGTCCTAGGATTTGAGTCCCGACGATGTCGGATTTTCGACACTAGCTGCGTAGTTAGGTCGAATTCAGTTGCTGTCCGGAGGAGAGTTGGAGCGAACCACTACTCTGGTTGGCAGGACCCTAATAAATGGGGCCCACGCGCGCCATCTTTCGTTCCTGGTTCTGGTACTCTCCCCCTTTCTTGTATTCTCTTACATGGACCACACATGTCGGGAATTAACAGTTTGCTCCGTAGGGCGAAATACTCCCAAGCTGACGTGTGGGTCGGCGCCCGATCTCATGTTTTAGCAGGGAAGGAACACTGTTACACCCCTGGATATAACACGCACTACACTTACGGGAATATAATGCTACAAAATAAAATAGTTGTCGCGTTTGGAATCAATACTCAGTCTTTTATGCTAATTCCTAGTGCAAGTGCGACGGGATGGTCGAACAAGAGGCAAGCCTAATTGAAACACCCCTTGACCAGGGTTGTCCAACTGGCGGCCCGCATTCGGTCCACGGTGCCATTTAATGCTGTCCGCGAAAGGTTAGTAGTCAAATGGCAAAGTCCCTTGCGTCCGTGTCGGGCGAGGAGATTGTACGCGTAGTGCACGCGCTCTGTCAGGGTCAACACCCTCCTAATAGAAAAACATGTTAAGTTTACATTTAAGAATTTTTTGTAGTTAATTCGGAAATTCGAAATAACCAAAGTGCTTCATTGCGTAATACTTGGTATAAACTAATATCACGTATGGATCCCCCCCCCCCATTTAAGAGCTGCCAGGCAAACTGCAGAGATAAACAATACGGGGTCGCGTGTGAACCGCCCTTGTAATGAAAACATGGACCGCAGCCAACTAAAAGGTTTTGGCCCTTGAGGCCTTGCAAGTAGAACACCCCTACCCTAGATCAAGAATTTCGGCCCGTCCGCGCGAGCTACTTGCTTGCCAGGCAAGTCCTACGCTCCTGCGGGCACAGACCCTGTCCCGTCACTACGCTCTCGTTTCCCCTGCAAACCCAGAAGCGGAAATAAAAGCGCAGAGCGCGCTCCAAGTTAACGAAGAATGGCGGCTTCACATGAAACTGTTTGCATCATGTTTTCTATCGATCAACGGAAATTTGAATTTCGTTTATAAACTTTACAACTTTTTACTTTATTCCAACATATAAGTTCAACTGCCTATATTTCACGCAAAATTGCGCAAAGCCATCTCATGATGGAAAAAAAATCTGACCTTATTTCAAAATCTGTTTTTGAAAATAACAAAATCTCTTTCTTCAGTATTGTAAATAAGTAAAGTCGCCGAAAAGTTTAAAACTTTTGCAATTTTTGAAAATTCAATTATAATTGAACCTGCGCTATTTTTATAAACTCCTTTGCTCTATTAGAAGAAAAAATAATGGGAACCAATATTCGGAAAATTTTGAAAACATTTTTTGGGGCTGCATTTAAAGTGTAATCTTGAACAAGGATTTTAGGACCGAACATTCGACATCATTTTGTTCAGGTAGTTCTAGTACTTTTCCTCCCTACGAAAATTTCACAGGTGGTGTTAATAGAGCACGTATTTTCTCGCTCGTAATTTCACAAAAAATTTACGCGAAAAGTATTCACATTTTCGAAAAATTGTACATAATCTTATTTCAAAATCTATCTTAAGGAACAGATATCATTAAGGGATAAAATCATGATCTTTAATGTTTTAGTTGTAGGAAGACTCCGAAAAAATGTTGAACTTTTGCAATATTCGAAAAATCAGCGTTTTCAACGAACGTGAGACCTGCACCATTCTCTTAAACGTCCTTCACATAATCCAACAACAAAATTTAATAAAAAACAATGAAGCCATTTTTTGAAAATTTTGAAAACGTTCCAGGGCTTTATGTAAAGTACGCTCAAAATTAAAATATCGGTTTCAAAGTCAAAGGACCGCGACATCAGCCATATCGATTGGGACATATCAATTTTGAAGAAAATCGGGCGAACGGCTTAGCCGCTACCGTTGTTCGCACACGGACGGACAGAAGTTTTCCATTTTTCGGAATTAAGGAGTCACAGAACATGGATTCTGGCTGCACCACGCGATGAGGATTTTTTCTAAATTTAGCACATACGATTTCTCCAATTTTTCGTTACCAGGGCCCTGTTTTTCTGCCGAAAATTCACAGTTTTTTTTCACGCAGCATTACATAAATTTCTCTCCTCTCCAGATAAACCGTACCGTACAAATAAGGAGTACAATCTGCCAGGACCGTCCAAACAAAAGGAGAGATGTAGTCAATACACAACAAAAATGAGTCTCAAGATATTTCATTTGATTAATCATACCATCTATTTTGATATTTTTTGTCCAACAGGGAACATATTTAACATTTAAAATTCATTTCGTGGGTAAATCCCTCTGGAGAGAGTAGATTTTCGAAAATCCCCGAATGCCTTGACACCCTTGATGCATTCCAAAGTACTTGCCTCCCTCGAAACAAAATTCTGAGACAAAGCAGGTTCAATAATCTCTCAGCAACACATAGTACATTATGTGGATGGATAAATAATAGATTGTTGTTTGGTTTCTTGAGGTGCATCATACTGGAGTCAAAATTAGTTGATAACATTAGGTGCTCACAGTATGCCAAATTACAAATATTCAACGATGCAGTCTATTTATGGGGTGGGCTAATAAATGGTTCTAGAGCTGTTAGAAACCTTTCATGCGTCATATAATTTTATTGTTGTTAATCCTGAATTAAAGAAATGATTTATTTTGGATCTATTGAGACATGAATGGTATTCAGCTTAGTATTTTTTTATTCCAAAAACGTTTGTACAATTTCTAAAACTAATAGTTTTTGCTTACTTTCACAAAAACAAAATATTTAAGGAAAACAGAATTATAGCATATTACACACAAAAGTGGACTTCCATTGTAAATGTTGTAACATACTTCTACATTACATTTTTATGTTCAAACCAAAGTATGTACTGACAAGAATTTGTATCTGTACTTCTTATATGTGTTTCACATTAATGTACTTTTGATTTAAAATTAGGCTTGACTTTCAACAAATGAAGTATGTGAGAGTATATATACATAAATACTGAATTTGAGGGTAATAAGATCTTTGTATTATTGAAAATAACAAGATCCATACTTTTTATGTCTATACAACTGAGCATGAGAAATTACTGACACATTACTGAATATACAGAAAATGCATGTGATTGCAAAAATGGGAATAAACAGAAATTATGATATAAGTAAATTCTAGAATTAAAATAATATATTCTTATGTTCATATATTTTAGTCTCTCCCCTAAGAGAGAAAACATGCAATTTACTTCATTTAGAAGTTCTATGTTTCATTTCTTTGAAAGAGCTTGTTTATTATTATATTATTATTGTAATTATAAACTATTTTTGTACTTTAGTCATTCTTTCCTATTATTTATGTTATTTATGATTTTAAAAGTAACTGTAATGCCCTTATATTAATAATATAATATATATAATGATATTATATTATATATATATATATAAATATATATATATTTTAAGTATTTAGATTGATGACTATGATTTATAATATAATAAGAGGCCAATATTGCATGCTTTTTAATGTTTAAGATGAGAGAGAAGTAAGAGTACCCCTAGTATTATAATCTATAAAGTTTTATAACCATTATCTAGTAATTTATAGGATTTACCTTTTTTTCTACTGGAGCCTGGAGATGTTGCATTGTTGTAGTACTTGTCAGCCACTTTACCTCTCACATTATGTGGAGAATAAACATAACCTGTGGTGACAGATGGACTGTTTTAAAAGACAAATCTTTGCTATACTTACAGGATAATACTCATTTGAAGTCTCTCATACTTGGAACTGGAGACGATGGTGAAGTACAAATACTGCAAACTGAAACATTTATTATTAGAAAAATATTTGTGCCTACTGCACATTCTTTTTTCAATCAATTTCTTTTAATTTTTGCATATTTAAATGAACAATGTAATTAGAGAAAGGTCACCTGATCTGGAAGAATTATGAATTGTGGCTTTCTGCTTCTGCCTGGCACTGGTACGCATTTTGCCAGATTGACTAATGGTTCGGCAGTTTTAAAACCTGTTCCCACAGCCGGCAATTGCGGTTCGACAAATGAACGGGAATGTGCGTTCGCTTCGGTTTACAATGATCCGTATTATGTGATATACGACGAGGTCGAGTTGGGGATTGGAAACATTCCTAAAGTTTGGGATATATGGCATTTGCCGCAGTGTTATGAATTCTTTTATTTTTCATAGGAATATGAAGCTATCGTTATAACGATCGGTTGCACAGTTGCCAAATCGTGGATGTGGTTCACGATTCTGCCGCTGGATGGCGTTGCATATTTGTTTCTTGCGTTTGAATTGTGAGGTCTGGAAGGGACCGAATGCCAACGAACAAAACCGAGGACCCGCACAGCGCTGGCTGTCAATGCTAATAGAAAGGTAGATGACTGAAGCGTTTTTCGAAATCGTTCATTTATTTCATCTAGCTATTTCTTCTTCTCTCAGCTCAGTTTTGAGTTTGCAAGCAAATAAAGAAACCTGTAAAATATCTTTTCCCCTTTGCTGACTATCATGATCGTATTAAATATTGCGTAAAATATTTATGAAAGTGCACACTTATGATTGATTTATAATGGTGAAATTGTAATAATAATAATAATAATAATAATAATAATAATAATAATAATAATAATAATAATAATAATAGAATAATAATAGAATAAGAATTAATATTTAATTCCTAATTGTGTGTGAATATTGTATACATTTGTGTGAGAATATTTTTCCCTTATTAAAGCTTTATTATTACAGCCTATTTTTCAAATTTTCAAATCTTGTTTACGTATCCAACTATATACTGTAAAAGGGTGGGAAAGGGAATTCAAGCAATCGTGCGCAACAAACGCTTTCTCCCCCAAACCTCATTCGCAGTTATTATTGACGAATTTGAATCATTATTTTTGACGAAAATGAATAAAATTATAATTATTTTTGCATAACTGAGAGAAAAGATGAGTAGGACCTCCAGGATTTTTAGCGCACGCTTTCTATCTGTTTCGAACTATAGGAAGTGGTCTACTTAATTATTTTTTCGTGTTTATTGTTCTAGTATAAAACAAAGAGATCTCTATACTATTGTAAAGTACTATCGCAGTTGTGTGAAAAATACATCTCTTCATATTTTAATGGAAATATATTTATCCTTAAAAAAATAAATTTTTCCAAATCGCGTCTCGGTGCTCAAATCATGAATTGGATATTTTCTAAAACTTATCTTAACCCACCGAACTGATTAAACGTGTAGCTTTTAAACATTTGGGTGGAATGTTTTTCATTTGAATGCTGTATGTTTTTTTTTTTAAATTATCTACAGGCTCATTTACAGTTCAATTTGTATAAAGCATTTCTGAATGTCACAGTTATTTTTGACATTTTCTTGTTCAGAACAGAGTTTTGAAATGTATTCAGATGTATAAATTACCACAATGTCAGAAAACAGACAATGAAACTGAGGTGATGGGGAGCCAAAAAATATTATATACCGATTTAAAAAAGATTTGGTATGATTTTATATGATGTAAATGTAACTATATTCAAGTGATTAAAACTACAAAAAATGTGGACTTTAGGCGCATGACCCTCGTGCCTTCCAGTTAGATCCTCATTGAACGCATAACAGATAACGATTTAATGATTAGTACATCATATTATTCTTTACCTTCTGCATTGCTTCTTGTATCACCTGTACTGCCGGTATTTCTGTCTCAATTCTGTTAAAAGGACTTTCCATTTAGCTGTCCTTTTGGACCGTTCTTTAGCACTTCACTAAGCAATTTTACCCTAGAGGTAAGATGGGCCCATGGCTTACGTGGGTCGTAACGTTTCATTTGGTGTAAAAATCCTGTTCGCCTGACCCCTTGCGGGGTCTCTTCGAACAGTGGGCGTCCAGTGGGTTTTTGTTTATTTTTTTTTACTCGGGACGGGATCGGGGACAGGGATCGGGGACGAGGATCGTGGGTCGCAGGTGAGAGGGCACTTTATAATGTGGTCCAGCGGTCTGCACCAACGCCTGGAATGGGACTCAGGCAAGAGGCGGGAGAGCCGCACCTGGGACATGCGCCAGGTTAATCCGGAAGGTGGGGGGTGTTTAGAGAGAGCATGACCACCAATGCAGAGGTTCCTCTTCCCGACAGGATAAAACCCAGTACGGTCGTGCCTGTATATAGGTTAAACATAAGTAAATAAAATGAAATTAATGTATAATTTCCTCCAGAATTCTAATTCTTGTCTGAAATTTAAAATACTAAAAAGTGTTTTTAGCACATTCACTGTCCTCTGACTCATATGTGCTTCACGAAACACTCGATGGGTTTAATACGTGTGTGAACCACATGTAGGTCACAGATGTTTACAACTTCTATGGCAAATATTTGCACGGAACTTGCCTGCACAAATTTTGGTTTGGACTTGCTAGGGCAGTCACAGAATTTTGAAATACACCCGGACATATTAGAAAATATTTTAATTTTTGAGAAAATTACAATAAAATTATTATTATAAAGTCGTTTGGACGTGCGGATATATTTTGATGTCATAGGGACTGTTAATCGCATCTCATTGAACGATACTAAAACTATCTTCAAAGGTCAATGCGAATGAATTCAGTGTGTGTAATTTTCGTGCCAACCTCTTCGTATCGATAGGTTGATACGATACGTTTCCTCCCACCTCGGCGTACAGTGTTGTAGCGTCTATGTCAGATGTTCTTTCCGGTGTGGATGAGGGTGGCAACGGAGAGGCAGAATGGTTGGGGAAAGGAGCCCCTCGCTAAAGGTCTGCATTCTCCGCGAATTCACCGGCCAGCCCGTGCGTCGCCCTTGGCAGCCAACTTCGGGCTCTCAGTAGGGATGGGCAATTATTGAAAAATAATCGATTCCTTGTTAATCGATTAATGTATTCCTTCGATTAGTTTGCATCGATTAATCGTCCTAAAATAATCGATAATCGAATAATCGACTAATTTCTTATAATTATCAGAAAAAGCAAAACAAACCTTTTATTAATTATTTTTAATTTATAATTACTGTGTTAAAACTATTTGAAATAAATATGAGCAATACCATTATTATTAAATAACGGTATTGCTCATAATATTAATTAATTAAATTGTTAATATTTATATATTAAATAACCATTTATGCTACAAAAATATCACTTATTTCTTAAAACATGTTTCTTAATAATAACTTCAAAATATTTTAGCATTATACTATTTATTATACAAGGTGAATTTTTTGTCTTGAAACACTGAAGTATGAAACAAAAATGCATATTGTACGTAGATAAGAAATACACATGAATACATACAAACCTTAACTAAAAACTCTCTCCATATATAATATTTTGTCACATTACATCGTGCGCGTTTCATTAGTATTGATTTTATATATTATATTATGAGAAAAAAATAAAAAAAGTATACACACTTTAAGTTCACTGTTACATATATCCAACCACTATTGTTTCATTAAAAAAGTTGTAATTCCAATAATGTAATTAATTGTAAATTTTAATTTATAGTTCGATGAAACTGTTTAAAAATAATTGATAGTTAGATTAATCAGTTTAAAAATAATCGATGTTTTCTTCGATTAATGCGCTCACGTGCACTGCGCAAGATTCGTTCGCCACTTCGGAGAAAAAATAGCATGCTACGTTCCAGGAAAAGGAAGGAGTAGATGGATTTAAGACAAACAATCAGCAATTTTCATTTTAAAATTTAATTTCCAAATGAAGTATTAAAAACAACGTAAATATGTAATATTATTCACAAATGCAAAATTCATTTCGACTCTTGACGCCCTGCAGATTCTGAAGTTTTTGGAGCTACTGAAGATAAAAATCCTAAAATCCTAAAATAAAGAGTTTATGTTTATGTTTACAGATTTTGAGGACTAATTCGTATTATACAGTACGACTCTCGTTCACTGTGAACTAACTGTTCTTTGGATTCAATTCTAAACAAAGCTTGTAGTGTTCTTTCTACCCAACGTGTATGCAACTACAGTTTGAATACTGAAGGCCAGTGCGTTCACAATGGTTTTGAACGGGTGTTTATTTGGTGATATGCGAAAAATATAGGTTGTTAATTTTATAAGATGGTGCATAATATATTATACTTTGGGGGGAAAAAGTGTCAATGTACGTAATGTCTTTCAATTTATGGAAAGAAAATATAAAAAAGATGGATGTGTAGGATGTGTGAGAGTTTACCCAATAACATACTTGGTTGAGTTTTCAATTTTATTATTTTCAGAGACCATTACACTGCTTTCTTAGTCAAGTGAATTGGTAATTATGGGGTGGATATACTCAAGGTTGTTTATAATGAACGCGAGGGCCTTAGCTCCGAGTCTCGCCGTGACTTGGATCCGGGCAAGAGATGCGAGAAAACTTGACCGAATCTTTCTCAACGTTACTCGTTTTTTTTACGCGAACCGTATCCTAAACTAAGAATTAACCGATTTTGAAACATGTTTCGTTCTTTGTAATGACTATACATCGCATATTTAGAAAAATGCCAATTTTATTTTAATGAGCATATTTAAAGTTTATTTGTTCATTTGCACGAATTATTAAAAATTAACAATTATCATATTTACACTTCTTAAACCCGTTTCTTAAAATTCATTTATATTTTCTTCTTGTCGTGGTTAAAATACATTTTAAAATCATTTTAACTTTTACTAATCCCAGTCAATAAGTTTCGAAGTTCTTTTTTTTGTCTATCTCCGGAAGATATCATTAGTGTATATGTGTCATTCTATATCGTTGGAGATAAAAATCTAGCTTTATTCGCGATTATTCCCGGTAATAAAAAAGAAGCGGTGTATCATGGGTAGGCGCGTGCATCAGATTCGCGATGCAACCATAATACTCGCCTCTTAACGGAGCAATTCGATAATCCCGACCGACACCACCAAGACATACAATCTAGGTGGTGTTGATCCCGACTTCCAAAAGTGATATCTTACTGTCCCAAAAGTTGTTCTAGAAAGGTATGGTCTCTTTCATATGCGGATTAGAGATATTAAAGAACATTAGAACATTTATTTTGGCCATTTTTAGGTTTGTAAATTAAATATTAGGTATTTTGCTATTGACGTACAATGCCATAAATTCATTACTTTCCCTAATTTTTATTTGTTTTAACACAAATGTTCTGTTAAATTTAGATATAAGTGCAATGAAATAGTGTCTTTTTCCCCGCCAATTTTGTATTTTTATTTCCCTTTCCCTGGTTATTTCTAGTTCTTATTGCTTTTTCAGGCTTCTAAAACACAAGGTTTTAGAGGCCAAACTTTTAGTGTTTAGTAAAAGTTTACTTAGAAATACTTACGAAATTATAATGAATCAGTAAGAAGTTTGTTGCCTACAACAGAGCCAGGATTTCACAAAATTAGGAGAGACCCAATCAGCTAGAGGCTTCCCATCAAACTTCAAAGTGATGGGAATTAAAAAGTTTTCAAACAGAAGAGAATTTCTTTTGTCTTCTTCTTCTTCTTCTTCTTCTTCTTCTTCTTCTTCTTCTTCTTCTTCTTCTTCTTCTTCTCCTTCTTCTTCTTCTCCTTCTTCTTCTTCTCCGTCTGTTCTTATTCTATTATGTTATACAAAGCTACAATAATTTTAAAAACTTGTGAAAAATTTCAACACTTTCTGCGTATTAATAATTTTTGCCGGTCACATGTGTCTTTAACCCCAGTTAACATGCAAGTGTGTTAAGTGTGTTAAATTAGGTCTTTGTTTGGTCTTCGTGTGGTGTAGTTGTGATGAATATGAGGGGATGTTTACTTGCGTTGGGCAGCACCCATTTGCAACAAACCAAATCCATTAAGAGCTAAAAGCAACCCTCTACACTTAAAGCATTATGATGATGATGATGATGATGGAAGCAAGAAAGAAGAAAGAAGAAGAAGAAAAGAAGAAAAGAAGAAGAAGAGAAGAAGAAAATAACATTAACCGAGACTCAGGTAGTATACCGTGCTTTTATTAACTTGAACAAAAAAAAGGAAGGGTTGCTTTTCATAACCCCCACTAAAGCAAAATAGAGCCTATAGAGAAGTTCTGAGAGGAATGCAGCCAACAATAGAACAGTAGAAACAGAACACATTAAAAAGGAACTTGAACGTACAGGGCATAAAGTACGACAAATTTATAATATCAAACACGGTCACCAACAACATATACCATTGCTATTCATAAGAAGTGACCTCAGTCCGAAGAACAAAGTAATTTACAACATTCAAGAAATGCTGAATAAGAATATTAGATTGGAATACCACATGAAAAATGAGAAGTAACTCAGTGTAACAAATGTCAAAGCCTTTTTAACATATAATGGGAAAGCAGGCAGAGTAAATTGCATCATTACTGAACCTCATGTCAATATTATTGAACCTCAGATTAATAGTCAAATTATGAACAAAAACTTCAAGATAAATCGAGGAACGGTAAACTACAACACAAGATAACTAGAACCAGCTTTAAATGTGCATGAAATTGATCAGCAGGAGGAGCCCATTTGACCTCTAAAAGCTACTTGAATCTATCTGGATGCAATATGTATCATACAAATCATCCTGACGGTACATCCTACGGCGGCACAGCCATAATAATCAAGTAAAGTGTCGAACACAGTGAACGACCTCCCTTTCAAGAACATTATATTCAGGTAACAGTAATGTAAGTGTCTGACATATTTGTATACGGCAATTTTACGATGACAGCTGCATATAACCCTTCAAAACACTAAATAAACAAAACAGCAGCAACATTTCTTTAATACTATATTGGGGGAAATATTTATTGTTGGTGTTGATTTTAATGGGAATCAATAATAACAACTTAGGGGAAAACAACTGTACGAAACTACTATTGCATATGCGCCTAACGATAGGATAACCAAGGCACTGGTCAATGGAGTACGCAATAAACCAGTCACCTTAGACGTTCTTTTACAAAACTAGAAAGAAATTATACAAAAATTGAACATTTTCAGTACCTGATTTCGGATCATTCGCTCATATTATTAAGATGAAATTAAACAAGCAACATCCGGTAATACAAGTAAAATAATTAATTTGCATAGTTTTCAAAAATGA
The DNA here is from genome assembly GCA_017312745.1 of Gryllus bimaculatus. Taxonomy (NCBI): domain Eukaryota; kingdom Metazoa; phylum Arthropoda; class Insecta; order Orthoptera; family Gryllidae; genus Gryllus; species Gryllus bimaculatus. The sequence continues at coordinate 103,540 of BOPP01000076.1, forward strand.
ATTGTTAAAAATATCACCGCGAACGTCAAACTCAAAAGAGAAGAGGACGTAGAAGAAGCAAGCGAATAGTAACTCAGAACATACCACACGCCGCATGGCACTCTACACCAAGCCACCGTAAGACGCATCAAAATAAAACGTTCCTAAAATCTACCCTTCATACCTTGAATAAAGAAAAAAGAAACAGCGTTATTAAGCATCTGTGAAGTGAACGACTACTAAACCGATTTTATATTATTTTATATTGTTTATATTACGTCTTTAAAACATTAAAGATCAACTTTCATATAATGTGTTTTTCCCGATATTTTGAATGAAAAACATGGAATGAGTCATTTATGCCGTACTAAATTAAGTAAATAAAGGTAAATGACAACGATGATTTTGTAGTTATGAGGCTTGACTGAAAACATGCATTTCTTGAAAGATTTTGATTGTAAAAATTGGCGCAGTTTCTCTTATTTTCCCTCTCACATTTTGTACAATAATTTAATTATGAATTTATATTATTTCTTACTAGTTAAATAAACCAACTGTTTGGTAATTTTTTTTCAAAACCATTGTGTTTTATAACATGTCTGGGATTAAAATAAAACCAATGTCTTCAACTATGTAATGAAGTAATTTCTCAAGCATTTAAAATGATCACTTTTAAAATATTTACACGTTTTTGAAAGATGAGTGCTGTAGAGATATGCCCCAATTCCTTTTGAATTGTCATTCGCAGACATACACAGTTAAAAAAGGTCACGATTGATGTTCCATGTATCGTGAATAAGATATTTATAAGAAAAAATGTTTTTTCAAAACGATGGGAATTTGGTACCTTCCCTAGCTGGTGGATTAATTTAATGAGCTCGTAAATCACACCTATTCATTTAGTAAAAGCAATTTAAACAAATGAAAAAGAACCTACAATCGTGGCGTTTTATTTAAGTTCATTCTTCTCTTTCGTCGAAGACTCTTCGTACATTATCTGGACATCATTTTGATGTTCGAAGCATCCAAAACTACAAACAAAGAACGGACGTATCTTTATATTTAAATTTTGTATTTATGCATAACAATACCAATATGTTTCATTACCAATGTGACAAAACTGACAGTTTTACTATGTATTTTATTTTTGTAAGTACTTCTTTTTTTAATAATTGATGAAAACGGTTTGAGTAAGGTTTGTTTCTCAGTTTTGATGTTGATTCTAATTTTGAAACATAATTTTAAAGATGTTTTTCTAAAAGGAATCGTAATATTTTTCTTCGAATATAAAATAACTAAATCATACATTTCCTTGTTAGACATATTTCTATTATATACAGTTTCATCCCAGCATGTACTTAATTTTATCGCTATTTTGAGGTGATATTGTTTGGTTATTGATATTGCCTTTCTTCCATCTGAGAAAAGTTTAAACATTTCTCCAGCGGTTTGAATTATTATAATATATTTAATTTCAACACTTATTATATTTATTTCTTCATAGTTCGTATGAAGTTACTGTGAAGTTTTTATATTTATAACGTGCCTCTTTTACTGACGTGATCTTTTTGTTTCAATTATCTGAGTTAACATTTTTAAATGACTTCTCATTCGTAAAACAATTGTGGAGGGGAGAGGTTGATTCAGTCATACTTTTAAATAATTTTAAAAAGTGTTTAGAGTAAAATTCCGCTGTAATTTTTGTCAAGAACTGAGCTCAATCTGGGATTAATGTATTATACTAATTAAAACTAAGAATATAATGTAAGGATAATGGATTTGTTAGGTGCTTGTAAATGTCTTTGATAATGAGGTAGAAAATAACACAAGTGGTTGATGCGACCTAAAATGTATGTACTATCTCCCTCTCTAACTCCGGATGGGGATGTATTAAACACCCAAGCCACAAACTTTCGCTACACGAGTCAATTTGAAGACGACCGAACAGAAGCGAGCTTCAAGAAGTACCAATGTGTCACAGTTTGTAGCTGGTTGTGGGTCATTTTTGGTATGGAACTATCCAAACCCTTACCACAGTCAAGTGTTTTTCAGAATTTGCATTCCATTTATGAACGAACGCTCAAGGAAAGGTGTTGGAGATATAACAATTACTTTATATAAAACAATTGTATGTATGTTAGGTGTTGGAAATTACAAAATATAGTATTTGTTTGGCTTGGAAATTACCTTGTAATTACGTAAATAAGATAAATAAATGTTTTGATAATCATTAATGAACAATTTTTTTGTAAAAATATTTTATGAGAGGAAATCGATAAATGTTTGCTTTGTATTTAGTTTGAATAAAGTTTAATTAAAAAAAACAAGGTCTAATAATGAAAAATAAAAATTCAGGAATTAGGAAACTTGGCCTTATGCTGTTTTATCTACTTTCATAGAATAACCTCATATATTTCATAGCATATATTTTTTTCATCTTGATATTTAACATATTGTAATTGATTGCTACAGTGAAAAGTTTTACTTACTTTCTTCACTATAGCTTCATACATATTGTGCAGTACAACAACAATGCAGCAGTTCTGCAACATTGCATTCACCTGTATTTGATAAAACTATTGATGGTCCCTGTGCGAGATGTTTTTTCTTCTCCTAGATAATCTATATTTCCTTACAATGACATAGAATGTCATTTGAATTTCTGGAAGATGTATCACTTATGCTGCTTAAAGAACTAACATCTTTATATATGTTACAAATATTTTATTGATGAAATTAGTTTATTGGTACAAAACAACATTTTTGGTGTTGCATATTTTGTTTCATATTATATCAGTTCCTGCTTAGATGTTGCATGAAAAGGAATGATATTATGAACTCTTGATGAATATTGTTGCCTGGTCAGGTGAATAAGCACTTTCCATGTTCTCTGACGTAACATTCATTCATTTTTGGTTCATTTAATGTATGTTTGCTATTTTGGTCATTTATAGAACAAAAATTAATATTGCTTTATTTAACAAATCACAACATTTAAAGAGAAATTAATAGAAATTTTACCATGCACTAATAAAATGAGGGTTAATTCTAATTTTTGCATCAGCAAAGATAAAAATTAGCCTGCACAGAAAATACAGACAAAAGTTGATTATATTGTGAAGGTGTAAGGTACGAGTGTATTCACAACCTAGATGTAGAACATTTCGTCCCCAGGTTCACTATTTCAGACTTTGAAAGGAGCAGTAACATCACTAATAATTAAAATCCAATACTTAAAAATACTACAATTTATTATTTCTTTGAATTTTATGGAAGTCCTCTTAACAGGTTTCCATTAAAAAACTATGCCCCCTTAAATTATAATTCGCAAGTTTCTTTCTACCATGAAATACCACAGTGCTGTAATGACTTTTCACTTACTGGCTAGAGTCCTTGCATAAGCTCTAAACAGTGTACATAACAAGATCTGTGTAGCCTGTAAATGCACCGAGAAAGACAACAGTAATTGTTTTAGTGTTGAAGCACTTAGGAGTTTGCTTTTCTCTTAACTTTTGCAGTCCATCCTGATCAGCTTGTAATGACAACAAACGGTGCTTTTTTTTGAAAGATGAGCACAGATTATTTGATGTGACTTCAGAATCAACTACAAGAAAGTGCATTGTAAGTGTTCTCCAACAAAACGTTTAATCAAATCATAATAATGTTTTTCGAGACTTAATTTGTACCAGTCTTGTAATTTGTAATGAATAGTGCAACACTGGGGGTGTCCTTTACCGGACAGGTGTTGAACCTCAGTAAACAGAATGCACAATAGAATCGCTAATAACAGTGAAATAACGTTAGGACATCTTCAGGAGGAGGCATCGAAAACATCTACAAAACTTTAAAACAGTGCAGATTACTGCTCATGGACTTTATCAAGGGCAGAGTACGTAACTGGGGACCTGACTGGCAGTGTTATGTTTCTCATGCGAGTTGTTTTCTTCAGAATTAGAGTTGTCAGCCTATTGGCAGACTGTAGGAAATTGGCAATTTAAAGAAGCATCTGCAGTGAACAACTCTCATGAATAATCGGAAGCTGTTTGGAGAACGACTTGTTTGCATATTCTTCAACACACTTAACGAATGAAAAGGTACGAAGTACACATCTGCCGAAAGTACGGTCGTATCTTATAATCTGTTGAAGAAACGCAACCTAGGAAATGAGTGCACGTTGTGAAAACTATCTTCCGATGATGCCCACTTTTTTCACAATTTCTGTCGAAATCGACGAGAATAAATGTTTCTACACGGACATGTAATCAATATGTTAAGTTAATACTTCCTCATTTATTTCAAACTTGTAACAGTGAAGCTTCAAATGAGATTTACAGTCGAGTCCTAAACTCGAGTTTGTAACTTCGTTACTGTTGGATGAGGTACATTCCTTGTGCCAGCATCCTCTAGTCTTGATCTTCACGTCTTGACGTTTCAAAATTAATCGGTAGCAAGAATGAGCACGATTCTTTAGTTTTACTACTTTGCTTTCATTTGAAAGTCAATTCTACATATTCATAACACGTCAGAACTGCTTTGAAGCGGAGTTCAATTGAAAAAAGATTAGTAAGGCAACGAATTCATTTTTCCTGGATTCGTAACGTGGTCGCAACTTACTCCACTTAAAAGTTCAGACGAAAATTTCATCTTGTCTATGTCAAGATTTTTTCATAACACTTACGTTGAACGTTTGCAACAGTAGTTCTCTCTTCAAAAATATGGCGCCGGCGCGCTCCGGCGGAGGGTCGCTGGAGGGGGCAGGCGCGAAGTTCTGAATCGGAATCACGTTTAGGGAAGGACCTCAAGCCAAAGCCACTAGTTTCACAAAAAAAATTTGGGATTTTGCGCAACCTAGTTTGTTAACCTTACAAACACACTAAAAAATACTTATTAATAGATTCCTCTCTGGTCGTTCGTTTAAATGTAAACGAATTGAATTAAGCCTGTTTTGAACAAAAGACTTAGTAAGAATATTTTTTAAACATTGTTTGTGCATATTCAGCTCATTGTTTCTCACACAATATTTAAACAAAATGTTTATAGGTTTCACAACAAAGTTAAACTTGCGATAAAAACTTTGTAATTTTTTATTGTTGTATGATATTTGTATATTATATTGTATAACTTTTCCTCAAAATCGTTGAATTAATTTTATATCCGTGAAGATATTTAGATACACGGCACCAAAAAAATTCAGTCTATGCATATGTAAATAATGTGTGCGGCTGTGTGAATGATGTCATTACTAATACTGACAAAAACTTATTAATCGTAATTACCGGGTTATGATTCGGAAGTACTTTGTATTGACAGGGTGTTACACCTGCGATCAAGTTGTTGCGATCAACTTTTGTACATCGAGATCTAAAGTGTCGGACAAAAAAGCGCAAAGTCTCAAGAATCCCGATGAGGTATCGATTTGAGGCCGTATCCCTAACATGGGTGCGATTTAGAAACGTGCTGCGGGAGCGGGGAGGGGGGAGCAGCGTGCGGCGGCTCAGGCGGCGGCGGCGGCGGCGGCCGGGGCCGGGGCGAGAGCCCGCCGCGGGAATAAGGCAAGGCGCGTCGGCGCGCGCCCCGCGCGGCCATCGCGGGCCCCCCCCGCGGCCCCCGCCGCCCCCGCCGCCCCGCGCGTCCGGCCTTCGCCGCTCCCGCGCGCGACCCGCGCGCCCGCCGCGCCGGCCCTCTTCGGCGGCGACGGCGGCGGCCCGCTGCGCTGGACGGCGCGAGCCGCGGCTGACCCAGGCGCCCCCGCCGCGCTCGCCGACTCCGCCGCCGCCGCCCCGCCGCCGCCCGCGCGGGGAGCGGCGGGGCGCGAGCGGGGGCGGCGGCGCGGGCGCCGAGCGGTGCCGCATCGATCGGCCGGCGGCGGCCGGGAGGCCGGCCCGGGGGCGAAGCGCGGATGGGGCTGCGGGGGCGGGGGCGGGGGGCGCGCGGGGGCATGCACGTACAAAGAGACACAGGCGTCCTCGTTTATTATTAACAATATAGAAGCTATGTGGTGCGACTCGCGTGCGCCGCCGGCGGAAGGGCCGTCGGCGCGCGCGGGGGGCGGCGACGGCGTCGGCGGGGCGGCGCGCGCCCCCGCGGGCGCCGGCTTCGACAGCAGCGCGGCGGCACTCAACAATCGCGGCGTCGGAACCGCAGCAAGGGTCGACTCGAAGGGAAGGCGACGGCGCCGCCGTCGTCGTCGTCGTCGGCGCCTTCCGCGGGGCGTTGGGGGGCGGCCGGCCGCTGGAGCTGCGAGCGAGTCAGTAAGGCATGCGCATGCGCGGGTCCGGCGGCGGCGGCGGCGGCCGCTTGCGGCACCAGCGCCGCAGCAGCGGCACAGCAAGCACCAGGCAGGCGACGGCCAGCAGCGCCCACGCGCCGGCCACCAGCGGCCATCGTCGCTGCGGGTCGGCCGACGGCTGCTCGGGCGTCGCGCAGATGCGCCTCCGCTCGTCGGCGCCCGCGCCGCCCACGCCGCCCGCGCCGCCGCCCGACGCGCCCGCGCCGCCCTCCGAGCTGCGGACACGCCACACGCCGGCTTCAGGACACTCTTCTTTGGGAGGCAATCGCAATTCAACATGGGGGAGGGGAAACAAATATACACACGACCACATGACTTCTGGTCTTACTGACAGTTATCGTAGGTAATACCACGACTGCTTTGGATATTGTCGATAAATTCCCGACTCGCGAAGCGAGAAAGGGATTTATCTGAGAATTTCCAAAGCACGAGAGGTATTTAACAAGACTATTGTACAGTGAAATTATGTCCAACAGAGTTCGAAAATGCGCCAAATATTGAAAATAACTGAAAGCTTATCTTAAAATCAGAGGTTAAGTCTGGGTTATGTTATAGTACATACGCCGTTTGAACATCGACATAGCGATCGATTTATACTGCCTCCTGAAATAGACGACTCACAGTTTATGATTGGCCTGTAGGTAGAAGCGGTAAGAAAAGTCGGATAGAAAAAGCGAATAACTGTTTGAGATACCGCCCTGATTGGGGCATTTTGTTTGTATCTAATTTAACACAATTGGTTTTAATTTCACGAGTAGAGTAGTCGATAATATCAATCTCTTGGATGTTGGTCTTCTGTTCAGTGTTCACTCTTTTCTTCTCTGAAAAGTAAACTCATTCATATATATATATATATATATATATATATATATATATATATATATATATATATATATATATAGTAGTGACAGAATACATGAAAGCACAACTTATTGCAACTGTTTCTAAACGTTTTGAAATATGAAGGATATGGAGCAGTATCACAATAAACCACACCATCCACCATCCAATAAGAGCCAATGCTACTCGGAAATGTTAATTTATCGATTTAACATGTAAGCCAATGTAACCATATGCTCACAAAAATCGAGATAACATTTGCGAATAGCGGGGGGAATGTTGAGGCGGACGTGGCTCGATTTCTTGACCCTCAAGCCCTTCAATATGACTAGGGATTGTGGGCAACAAATACACACGCTAAACATATGACTGGAGTTCTTGTACCATCAAAACCAAAGCCAAAAAATATCAATATCTTCATTTTTGTCTACATTACTTTTTCTCTTCTCCCCTTTTCTCTCTGAAAATATACTTTGTCATCTAAATACACCCAAGAAGCACATAACGTGACTCGAGACCATTCGATAAATATTGATGGAAATGGCACCAAAGAAGAGAAGAAAAGAGAATTGATGGTGCGAATAGAATTTTCTCATTACAAATGAGCAAATCTTTGTAAGTGACATGTCCCATCGAAATGGTAAAAGTAGTTCATTTAATATAAAAAACATTGTATAGGTTTTTTGTCGCGTAAATTACGCCTTCTGGACGCAGTAAATACTCGTAAAATTTATGAATATTGCATGTTATTTACAAAACATTCAGGAAAGAAATGTGATTTGTTTATTTACAACACTTGTATCAAGTTGTATAATAAAGTGAAGAAAGAAAATCTGAATATCTTTAAAGCTTCGTCTATGTTTGGGAAGACATTCATTACAGTAACCATAGTCCTTATTGGATACGATAACGCATTTTCAGTTCCAGAGGCATTTAATGCAAACGCTCTCTAATTGTCTCTGAAATCTAAATCTTTTGTAATACAGAAGAGGGTCTTGGTAAACTGAGCAGATAGTAGCTGAGGCGAAGTTGCGAGTTTCAAACTTCCGCATCTTCGCACAGATAATTTTATGAAGTCTTTCTTTCCTTGGGAGAGAAATTTACGAAACCCGAATAATACGAGAAAGATCTTCGTCAAGCCGAACGGATTTGAAAGTCATGAATAAAAGGGATTTAACGTAATCTACATCTAGTGTAAAATCTTAAAATATTTCAAAGAATATTATTATAACAGCAACGGCTACAACACAATATTAAAACTAAAGACTCTGATTATAAACTTCTTTGGCAATTGTACTCGAACTGGAGGCAATGCAGATTTAATTAATGTTCTGAGAATATAAGGAGGCCTCATATCTCATGAGAGAGAGGTCCTAATTTAATGGAGTAGGGAATTTGCCAGTCGCAATTCAAAACATTAGAGACGGGTTCAATTACGTGATTTTCATTGAGAAGTGCGATAAAACCGGAACATTAAATCCTCTTTAATTATCCAATTATTTAACGCGGATTAGAACAAACAAATATCTCTCAAGTTTTAGTCCCAGATGTTCAGCCTTACATGAAAACGTATCCAGAATTAAAAACTTTATTCATTGCTTCCCGTAATTCGGTTTTAGTCTACCCATTGATTCTTACGAAAACCTCAGTAAGTTATGCAGTCATAAACATTACAGTCCTTTAAAGAAGGAGCTTGCAGCGTCAGTATTGCGGCAGCTTTACGGCGAAGAGCTCACAGCTCCATCCTTCTCAAGCTCTGTCACGACCTCCAGGCTTGGTTCCCTCCGTTCCCTTCCCCTCCTCACCACTCTTGGTCTGTTCCTCCCTGGTCGTTTGATCGCGCCGCTCTCCATGTCGCCACCAAACCGGCCCTGCTGCCTCGTCGCGGGCGGTGCCTCGCCGGAGGAGATACCTCTTTGAGGAAAACCCCGCAAGCTGATGTTTAGGTCGGCGCCGGACATCGCCACCCAGCGGGGGAGAACACCGCCACATCCTGCGATGAAATATTCTCTACATTTACGAGACTAATCATCTCGATAGTTAACGTGGCCGGAAACTCTAACGAATCAATAAATCGCCTCCCACTGTGTACCCCGCCTCCCTCGCGGCACCTCTCCGTCGCGAAGTCTCCGCTACGTTCCTCGACCGCCCCCTCCCTCGCGTCAAGTCTTTGGCAAGGGCGTGGCGGGCGGGTCAGAAGCCGTGAGAGCGGCGCCGGTCGACGGATTGCCGCGGTGGGGAGACGCGTGCCTGAGGGGAGGGGGAGATTGAGAAGCGGCAAGCAGCGAAGGAAAGAGCGCAGCAACTAGCAGATAGGAAGGCATGATTAGGCACTTGGGCGGCGAGAGGCAGGAGAGGGGCTACTGATGCGCAGGACTGCTATTGTGGAGACTGCATATCCTGGGGGCGGGGATGGAGGCACGTGCGCCATTTGGCGGATGCGGAAGAAGAGTAGGTGAGGGGGTGAGTTGGGGTGGGCAGTGGAGCCGCGGGAGGAGGAGTTGGGTCCGGGTGGTGGAGGGGCGGCGCCCGGCGACAAGAGCCGGAGGCGAAGCGTGAGGGCGAGGGCGGGGTCAAGGCGCAACGGCGTTTGCGCAGGAGGGAGATGTTGGGCGCGGGTTGTGGGGTGGAGCGTGGTGCCGTGGCCGGAGAAGCCGGTGGTGGGCGGGGCGCGCTGGTCGACCGAGGCCTGGGGACGGGGATGCAGTAGCAACGGTAGCGAAGGAAGTGGACTTGATGGGGGGCGGGGGATGAAGCCCGCGGGGTGCGGGGTGCGGTTGGGGTCGGGGTGGAGTGTCTGGTGGGGGTGGGACAGTGGAGTCGGGAGGTGGTGCGGGGAGCCGGGGGGGGGGGCAGCGCCGAGCTGGAGCGGGAATGGAGAAGCAAACGGTGGCGCGCAGGCGGGGGGGGAGGTGAAGATGATGGAGCCGTGGGGCGTCGAGGGGCGGGCGGCGCCCGGTCGACCGAGCCGGAGCGGCGCCGCGAATAAGGGGCGGAAGAACGCATGGCAACAAGATAGAGGCCCGTCCCGGGAGTCGCTCTCTCTTCTTCTTTCGCTGTGCGCAGCGATGTTTCTCTATAGCGCCTTCTGTCACGTTTAACATCCGGCCGTCTTCTCCGCC
>BOPP01000076.1:115103-145045 GCA_017312745.1 Gryllus bimaculatus
AGGGTCCCCCCTTTTTGCCACTCCCCCCCCCCTCCCGCATGACACCAGTGTACCCACCGCTTGTTCGGCGTTCCACGCTGGAACCGGCTTCGCCCGCGCCACCCACGCCCCAACCCCGACACGCGAGCGAGCGCCCCCACAACCTCTTCTGCTTTACACCCCCCCGGCCGCGTTTTTGCCTCGGCTCTTGCAAACACATCAGCCGTCCCGCTGTTTTGTTGTTGTTCGCGAAGTTTAGTTCGGAGAAGTTGTGAAGTTTGTGCCAGAGGTGGATGAAATGAAACAGCATAACTTTACATAAGGGGTAGAAACGTTCGCTCTTTCATATTCTTGGACTGCAAATCGGTCATGTGTGGAATTTCATTTGAAGCTGTCTGACTGTATGACTGGAACTTGCTTTTAAGTTCTTGCGGGGAAGGTGTTGAGAAGTACGTTTGCAACTGTTATACGCTCTATAGATGTCTGTATTTCGATTGTGTAGGAATGATCTAAAACACGGAGAATGTTTTATTTATTTATATCACAGTTTTACATTGTTAAAAAAACAACTCTGTTACCCCAAAATTCTAATACTTTATATAATTTTAATTTTATTTTTCCATTTGACACGATATTCATAATCCTTGTCTGTTAAATTCTTCCCTTTCAACAGTCCCCCAATTTCTCTCAACAAGCTATGTTTATGTCTTCCTCTTCTCCTCCTACCCACAGGATACGTGGAGAACGTGACTTGATTAATCAAAATGCCACATTATTTCTCGCTCTCATAGAATATTCACAAATAATATCTCATGAATACTAAAATAGAGATTTTTAATATAATCGAAAACATTTTTTTCAAATGTTGATAGTTTCTTCAATAAAATTGAGTAAATTTGATGAATATTTATTTTCTAATTTCTGCTTGCAACAAGTGTTTATTTCTACTAAGAAAAATCAGACGCAACAGGAATAATCGTGTTTTTCACTACAGTTGGTCTCGATTGTATTTGCAGTTTATTCTATTTTTCAGAATGTTTTCTTGGTGTGAACGCAATCAATTTCACAATTATCTAGTAGCCTACACTTTCCGAAATCGCCCCTCCCAACACACCCTGTACCGTCAGCTAAGAGAAACATATCGGCACGGGGAGAACTAAATTACCCGAGTTTTGAGCTGCGACGCAATTCCCCAGGAGTTTCGAAACAATTGATCAGACTTGGCGCGTGGGGACACCCGGAGAAGTTGGTATATTAGTTGGGGGCGGCGGGGCGGCGCGGGGTGAGGGGGCGGGGCGGCGCGAAGCGAATCCTTAGGGCTACCAAAGGGCAGCTGGGGCCGAGTTGCTGGTGTCACCGCCAGCGGAAGCCCCTGCAGGCGATACACCGCCCACGCACCTGAACCTCCAACGAAACGACGAGGACGGGGCTGCTGTATTGCCGAGGTAAATTTTCCGCTACCCTCCTACGTCAACAGAGGATGGCCACGAACTTTCAGAAACGACATTTGCCTGAGGTTTCCTGATGAAATGAACTTTTATTTGATAAAATTTCAAACACAACCTGTATGAAATTAGTCTTCATTTAACATATTCATAGTTTATGCGTTTTCGTTTTGGATTTTTATAGGTTAACTTGTAAAAATGACTAAATTTGTTAGAGAAATAAAAGAAGACCATGTCATGTTTGAAGGAAAAAAATTAGAGATCATTCAACTGCGTCATCATTCACTGGTGTTTGGAGAACGTTCTCGTGCAAAGAATGTTCGTGTGTTCGCCGTACAACAACGCATGAGGTACCTACCAGTCACATGCAAATGTCACATGCGTAACATCGTTGTATAAAAGTTCCCACTATACATACATTGGCAAAAAGTGATCATTTTCGACCCCGCTAAATGCTATAGAAGTTATTAACATTTATTGTGAAACTCACTGTAGTTCTAGACGACAGCCTGAGAAGAACTGAATGCTCGCGCCGTATTTATTTTCTTTTCGATTGTAGATACCGTACATTGTTTGGAATTGTTCGTTCTGTATTAATTTACAAATATCCCGCTTAACCTTTATTTTGTTGCTTACTTATGGTCGTATTAACAGCTAGGTAATTAATATTAACAGCTAGGTAACAACCACCGCTTAACCTTTTTAGCGCCCTTTGAGAACGCGTCATTGACTTCAGAACACTGCACAGTATTTCTATTGTTCTAACAGTTTTCTTGAAAAAAAATTAAACGTTTCGATCGTTAAAGCTGATGGTTTTGGGAGAGGAGTTAAACTATAGTTGCAACACAATGCTTGAGAAGAACTGAACGTTTAGTCCAGGCTTGTCGAGGTCGCGGACAAGGCAACCAGCTTACTAGTTTGCGAGAATTGCGACCACAGTAACTGGCACTCAGCCGGAGCTACTGCAGCATGTTTAACAGGCTCTGTGCCCATCAGCGAGAATTGTTAACTTTCAGACACTTTTTAATTTATTTCATAGCATTGATATAGTGCAGCCAAATTGCAACAAGTAACATGATTTAATAAAACAGCACAAAACAAAAACAAGAAAAGAATTCCCCATTCCAAAACATTGCTGATCCTTGTCAAAAATGCTTATAAAAGGCAGAATTTAAAAAGAAAATTAAACATGAAATGGTAGTAATTAAATTAATAGTAACCTAAAATTGAAGTCGTAACACAGCTCCCGAATGGATAAGTGCGTCACAGGTGATGATTTGTCACAAGTCATTTAATTTGTCACGAGTCTATTTAAATCGGACTGATTGATTAGTGATTCGGGGCCCTTTAACTCCCAAGGTCATCCCAAGTCCATGAAGTGCAGTGTCTGTTTTTATCACCGGAGATGGCGGTTATCTTCCCCTGCAGGATGGCGAGATCTGACGTAGACCTACCCGACATTTGTGGATAGGATAAGGAAGAGGAAGGAAAGATCGCGAGGGGACCGTGGCCTTTTGTAAGGGTACTGCTCCGGCGGTGTGGCTGATCGGCAAACTACCGATCAGAGCATGCGGCTGCTAGAATTCGCATCCAGACAGCGGCTGAATTCGACATACTAGCTAGTATGTAGCTGGTGTCGAAAAACCTGCCAGCTCCGTCGGGATTCGAACACTAGAACCTGCCGGCTGGAGGCAGCGCAGTGACGTCTCTTGATGCTCTGAGTATTTGAAACGGTAGAGTATATAGCGATATATGCAGTTCTGCCCCTGGCGGGTTTTACCCAATCGGGAGCTTGGACGTCACCGCCAGGGGCCGAGCGGGGCGCCGTACCTGGTGCTGTTGGGGCAGTTGACGACGCCGTTGCAGACGAGGCGCGCCGGGATGCAGAGGCCCGCGTCGCCGGGGCAGAGGAAGTCGCAGCCGTCGCCGCCGCCGCCGCCGCCGCCCTCCGTGAGGCGCGACGTGGCCAGCGAGCCGTCGGGGTTGCGCGGCAGGTGGAACAGCTCCGTCCACACCACTTTGAAGGCCGCGCGCGCCGGCGTCACCTGCGCACGACGGTGCGACCGTTACTCCTCGCTTTCCGCATTCTTTTCACTCTATTGAAACTGGGAGAAGTACTCTTATTGGCGTGTACACCATACGCTACACGATTAACGTGTGTAACTTTTCTAGAATTAGCTTTTCAGCTGTATCTTACAGTACGACAAAGTTGTTTCGCGTTGAAGAGTGAATTATGAGATGATAGGATGATGATGAGGGGTGAAGGCTCAATCACAACTACGACCATGTCTATGTGGGACTCGAATCTGCAGCCTCCTCGGCAACCGTCTGCGCCACGGAGCCGGCTATTATTATTATTATTATTATTATTATTATTATTATTATTATTATTATTATTATTATTATTATTATTATTATTATTATTATTATCATCATCATCATCATCATCATTATTATTATTATCATTAGGTGCGCTGTCATTTAACGTAATTTTGTTTTCAATTATTTTAGTTTCATCTACTTTCATTTCCAGAGTCAAACTTTACGAATCTAAGAACAGTTTTGTAATGAAAATAACCCAAGTCATCTAATGATGCATGACCTTCTAGCAACAACTTCTGTTTCGTAATAAGTGTAACACACGGAGCATATAACTTGAATTATTACAATAATCCACGGCCTACTAGGCTACTATTAACTATTATTAACTAATTTTTGCGATACGATGATAGTTACTTTTTCGTAAAAATAACTTCCATCGTTTAGTAAAAATAATTTTTAGAACCCCAGTATTGTAATAATCGTTGACCTAAACTAAGATTTAGGAAATCCTAGATTCTAAGATAGAACACATGTAAACTAAAGCAATTATTATGCGTAAAATAAATTAAGTATAAAAACCTTCTATCAACCTCAGAGTACCGCCTTACGCTGGATGAAGAGGCAACTTTATAATTGTAGTGCATTGCAATATTTACAAAGCTTGTAAAACAATGCATAATAATGTCTTATTTCGTAAAAAAATATTATTTATCACCCAAAATAGTAAAAAACTGTGACGCAAGAGGAAGATGTGTAATGTGTGCACATTTTCTTGAGTTCCAGAATAACTTACTCGTATTTTTCGCTTCACATAATTGAATTATGTATTCAGGTACCACAGTGGTTTCAGTGGTTAGCGACAAGAAGTCACGGTTTCGTGTAATAGAAAACATTTTGTAACTGCAAACGAACTACATCTTTGATTTTACACCACTCCTGAAAATAAACCTTCCCTTGCCCATCCCTACTCCTGCCATGACTTGCACAAAGAGAGATCAACAAAACGGGCGCGTAGCAAAGCTTCGTTTACATCCAGAAGCACAGCAAGGGGCCATTTCAGCATTTTCACACTAGAGCTAGGAAAACGATGAAAAACCTGTTTGATTTAGAGATTTTGACACAGAACTTGAAGTATAATACTTGTTTGAGGAATATTTACTATTTTAGAATTATACAGTAGCAGTGAAATGCGAATTCTTTAACTTTGTGGGAAAATAAACATTATTTTACTTTTCGACAAATATTATTTTCGAAGTTAATTTTGGTAGTTTTTGCAAATATTATGAGGAACGTTTAATTGTCAGTGAACAAGAAAAGTGAAATCTCAAAATCAATAATTTTCGAGGTAAGTGTAGAAGGGAAATATGTTTAAAAATAAATAATTTTATTAATATAATTTCATAACTTGGTTCAAAACGGTGTCAGGGCAAAACTTACTGGAGTTTTCCTATCAAATAACAATTTTCGAGATGTGCCAATGTTCTTGTGCACCGACAATAAGAGGAAAATGAGAAATAATCTTGCGCACTGTTAAATAAACTAGGTAATTTTATTAACATAGGATAAGCTTGACTGAATTGAAGTGTTTTGACTGAAGATTCGAAATCTTCCCAAAGCATGTTCGATTTTTTGATCGAGTTTGCAATGTTTATTGTATTTACAATTATATTTCTCTTTCAGCTTCCTCCACTTTCTCCTCAACATTCAGTGACAAATACTAGTATCATTCTCGATTCTGGCGTAAGCTCGACCTAAGAATATTGGAAAAGAGACTATTGAAAAAGTGTCGTCTGTTTATTTATTTTGAAGATTATAAACAACGATTTTATATTCAATGAATTACAAAAAAAATTTCATTGCCAAAAGTCAGATTAATAGGCTGACAGGTTCATTTGAGCAGTGATTCATAATGTTATTATTTTATATTTGAATGTTCTCGCGTTTGATTACATAATTATACAGAGCGTAAAATAATGTGATGCATTTGAGAGGAAAGATATTTTATTTACCTACAAACAAATTTCGCAAATTTTGTACAGTAACGTACTTTCTGGTGCTTATGAATCTTCACACTGTGAAACAATTCTTTATTAAGCTTTTTTTTAGAAGTTTTCCGTCTCATTTTACTGCTGCTTATTTCTTTTAAATGTCCGTATATAACTTATTTTATATTGATACTCTTAGCTCTGTATCCTGACAAATTCTATTGCGATATTTTTTACCTCTTCCCCGTCTTTCCTCGTTGCCTTCAATCTATACTCGCTGTCCGTCTTTCTCTCTCAGCGTCCAGTGTCAGATTTCATTCTTTTTCGATTGCGGCCCGTGCTCTACCTAAGCTCATTGAAAACGATGTTCCTGTAGAGTAGTCAGGTGTGACCAAGTATGACAAATGGGACAGGAAGATTTGAGTGCGAGTTGGAAGAAAAGTGATAAGGTTTTTTTCTTTCTGCGTTCTGCTTCAGAGATGAAGACACCTTTTGGTTTCTTCCTCTGTTAAAGAAAGAGTGACTTGACTTACATGGGGATGACTTAAAGTAAGAGATTTAGATCTTTAGACGTCTTTCCGTTGAACTTACAGGAAATTAAAATGCAGCAATTTGTAAACTATTTCGTGCAAATGACACATGTGTTCACACCTTCAAGTACATACATGATTTTACATAGGCTTTTACTCAAATATTAGATAATCGATATTTCAAACTAATTCATTTGATAATGAGGTATATTAATGAAATTCTCGATAATATTGAAACATTTCACAAATGTATAGGATTTATGGTTTCTTCTTCCTTTTTTGCACCATGTGTTATGAAGTTGAATCTCTTATGTCTTTTTAAGGGAATATGGGTGTATATGAGGCGCACCCAGGAAATATTGTGCGCGCCTGCGTGTGAGTACAGATGTAGTTTCCAGACGGCTCAATGTTTTCTTAAAAATAATTTTTCACTCATGCTGAATAAAAAATGTATTTTTATTTGTTGACTTACAGCTTGAATTTTCAACGTTAACAATGAATTTATTGAACGCGTTTTGAAAGTATAGGCGAAGCCTCGTAAGCATTGGGTGCACCACTGACGTATATAATTTCTCGGATCCATTTTTACTGTTTGAATGCGCGATGTGAAATTTTTCAAAGTCCAAGAAAGACCGAACAGCTAAGCGTACGCAGTAGGCTGCAAGGCTTTATGGATTATATGACGTTTGTTTTGTTTAGAAATAATGGCATATCGCCGTCGTTATATCGAATCACACGAAGAGCCGCGATGATTTATCGAATATCGGTGGCGCGCGCGCGTATCCAGCGCGCGATTTATCGAATATCGAGAATTGCCACCGGCATGTAATCAGTGTGCCGTGGCGCTTCTGTTTAGAAGCCGTCAATTTTACAGATTACCTGCTGTAACAGAATATCCGACTTGTTTGAAGCGGTACACACCGCGGTGTCTCCCCAGCACGGATTTCTATTACCATCAGCATGTATTATCTGCATGGTCTGTGAATCACTCTGATACGTTGCCACGTCAACAACCAAAAAGCAGCGAAACGGAGAGAGAGATCTCCGTAGATATCGTTTTCCTGTGAGGTGGGGGACAACATGTGAGGTTTTGTTGCAGTGTTAGCTAACATGTCATAAATAAATTATGATTTGTTTAATGACGGAAGGAAGACTTAGAATTTTTAGCGATTACCATACTACAACAAGGCCTCAAACTCGAAATGAGTGTGTGTGTGTGTGTGTGTGACTCATGGAATACCACTTCCAAGAGAAGGTTTGGATGAGTGTTTGAAAATCCGAAAATACTATAGCAAGATTCAAATTATATTTTTGAACATCATGTTCTTTCAGGAAAATTTGTGAATTTTTTTATCGTTAATCTTTCATTAATTTTTTAAAACGGGAATCCTCCAAGGATTTTAGTTAGATATTTTATGAGTTATTATTATTATTATTATTATGATCATTATCATCATTATTATTATAAATTCATAGAACACGGCTACTGAGCATTCTCAATTTATATGAATCACTGTCTTCGTCTGTCTGGAATAAAATCGATCCATAATACAATTTAACATGCCCTAACTTTAGAAAATGTGTGTATTTAGTACTGCAGTAATGCCCAAAAACGAAGTACATTTTATTCAGTCGAAACTCACTCTCATTAAGTGGATTAAGAACTAAAAGACAGTTTGTAAAGCTATTTAACAATGTATTTGGCGCCGTTCATTGTCCTTGGCATTGCTTAGATGACAATCAATCCGATTGTTCCAGGTAATAGCATATTTTGATTTCGAGATATTGGAAAGAGTATTCCGAATCCATTCACCTAAATATGCTATTTGGTCGAGTTAAATATTTTATTGCCGTTCTGTTTAACTGCCAATGTAATATTCGCATTGCATCTAGCGAGCTATTAATATGAGATGTTAAAATAAAATATGTATGCTTAGATTCTACAGAAAAACGTAAAAGAATCAGTGGTCGGATCGGGAGTGGACGATTCGGAAGAAGGGGTGAAGTGGAAAGGGTAGGTATTGCTGGTGAAGGGAAAGGAGCAGGCTGCGTGGAAAGAGCGAGTGCACAAGCACAGCGAAGTCAGGCCTCAGCCAGTTATTTTGGATTTGAAGCATTTTGATCACAAATATTAAAAAAAAATAACAAAAAAATGAGGTCGGGAAGCGTAAGTACTCAGGGCGGCGGTGAAGTGCACGAGCACGTCGGACACCAGCCATTTATTTTGGAGTTAAACATTTTTGATCACAAATGCATGCTCCACAAATACTAAAAAGAAGAGGCAGTGAAGCGAAATTTGTACTCAGGGCGGCGGTGAAGTGCACGAGCAGGCCAGGTTCGGGCCCAAGCCAGTTATTTTGTAGTGAAAACATTTTGATTACAAATATATGCTCCACAAAATAATATAAAAAAAATAAAAAAAAGAGGCGGTGAAGCGAAAGTACAGCTGCGGTGAGGTGCATGAAAACGTTGGACCCCAGCCAGTTATTTTGGAGTTAAACCATTTTGTTTAACAATGCATGCTCCACAAATACTAAAAAAAAGAGGCAGTGAAGCGAAATGTGTACTCACGGCGGCGGTGAAGTGCACGAGCACGACGGACCCCAGCCAGTTATTTTGGAGTTAAACCACTGTGTTCAAAATTACAAGCACCACAAAATAATATTTAAAAAATAAAAAAAGAGGCGGTGAAGTTCAAGAGTACATCGGACCTCAGCCAATTATTTTGGAGTTATACCCTATTGATCACAAATGCATGCTCTACAATTACTAGAAAAAGAGTCAGTGAAGCCCCAGCCAGAAAGTACAGCTGCGGTGAAGTGCATGAACACGTTGGACCCCAGCCAGTTATTTTGGAGTTAAACCATTTTGTTTAACAATGCATGCTCCACAAATACTAAAAAGAAGAGGCAGTGAAGCGCAATGTGTACTCACGGAGGCGGTGAAGTGCACGAGCACGGCGGGGTCGGGGCCCAGGTCTGCCGCGGAGAGCACGGGCAGCTCGCGCAGGGCGCTGACGTTGGCGCCGCACACGGCGACGAGCGGCGCGGCGCGCGACGGCAGCCGCACCTCCAGCCTTCCTTCCTCGCACACGCGCGACGCGAAGCGCAGCTTGTCGAAGTGCAGCCACAGGTCGCGCTGCGGCGACACCCGGATCTGCGCAACGCACGCGATGCTGGAAAACACTCCTTACACTACGGCAGCGACGAGCGCAAATACAAATAGCTCAACCGAATCACTCGGATAGGCACACAAACAGTTCGATACCTGCCGCACAAGGCCCAACTGGAAAACACACACAACAACAAATCTACTAGAGGCGAAAATAAAAATATGATTCGAGTATCTAAGGACTGGCTTTAACAATTCGGTTTATTGATTCAATGGTGACCCCCCCCCCCCGGGTGGTTTGATCCACAACCAGATATCTTCTGCCAGTGGGGCATCGACTCAGCTAGGATAAGCTCTAAGCTCCCAAGTTTACAGTTTATCGTGGATTTATAGTGTGTTTCATATCGAGTAAAAGTGGTTGCATAGTGTGTGTAATGGGAGAGGATGTGACGAGGAAGAGAAAGGAAAGATAGCGTTTCCCGTTTGTTGCGGTATTGCTCTATCATTCACCTGGTATTGATCGGAGAAACCACGGAAAACTTCCGATAATAGAAGCCGCCCTTTAGAATTCTCCTCCAGATATCATCTGAATTCGACATAGCTATGGTAGCTAGTGGCGAAAATTCTGTAACCGCCAGAACTTGAACCTTAGGACCTCCCGGTTCGAGGCACTGCAGTGACACCATTTGATGCCTTGAGACAAATTTGCCGGTAAACGCAAAATTCGCAACGCATTTTATGCCCAAATACTTGTTTAATTAAAAAACGTGTCATTCTGATAATTACAAAAACAGAATGACCTCGATCCCACCATTCGTTCTTCCCTTTCACTCAGCGATCTCTCGATTTCGGAGTCGACTCATTACGATAAGGGATAAGACCCAACTATTATTATAAAATGTTATTGTTCAAAACTTGATTTTTTCTTGTTGTGCTGGTGTTGCTGTCTGTGAACGATATCAAAGTGTTCAAATTAAACTTCTTCATCAAGTGCCGTTTTCTAAACGGAGTTTGGTGACAACGCAATTGATATGAAAATGTCGGTGAACTGATTATTTGAAGTATGATAATTGATATTCGACTTTCCCGGGTAGTGATGAAATAATAAATCATGATTTAAGAAATAATACCGAAATCGTGGTGGCTTGTCTCTTCCTATCACATCAAGGTCACAAGGGAACATCCATAAGATTCATGCTCACATTTTATCCAAGGATAGAGCGGTTACCAACTGCACTGTACGTGCCAGCTTCAAGGAATGTTAAAATTCCAAACGCCAACAATAAATTAATATGCTTGATTTTTAAAAGGAAAATCAACTTTCCTTATGAAGGGCGCCTTAGAACGCGAACATTGCGTACTATGTATTAACGATGAAGAGTGTTTTGCAAGAATTTGTTCTAGACCTCGTACAGGATTCAATATAATTGTAATAATTTTATGTAACTGTTACAGCCACTATAAGGAACTCTGAGCTATGTTTTAGTATCAATAAAATTACTCTTGGAAGTCTAATAATATTTTTTACATTTAAATGTCTCATTCTTAATATTATTACTACTATGTAAGTCGTTTGGAAACATTTTCTTAAATTACATTTCAACCCTATAATTCTTCCATGTTGAAGAAATCACTTTATTAAAATATTGTTTTATAATTTCTATCGAAAAATAAATCTAACTAGATGGATGAACTTCCAGTTTTTATTGCTATTTGCTTGTTATTTTTTTAGAATCTTGAGGCCTTTCAGTATTCCTGACTGAGTCATAGCGCCTGCTTGCCACCACACCGGCGAAGCCTCCCTGCTACTGTATTGTGCGGCAACTGGAGCTCCGGGACGGTCGAGGCTTTGGGGAGACTTAGGGCTTCGCAAGACACGCGCTTTGAAGTGAGTGAGGCTTCTAAGTTGGTAACCAAGGCGTCGTTGCAAGTGCGACTCAGGTTGCGGTGCAATGTTCGCCCAACTCGTTCTGCCGCCTGGCGAACCTTGGCAACGCTCGAACTCAAGTCTTACTTAGCTGCCATTCAGGAATTGCTGCAACTGTCGTCGTTAAGGATTCGCTTAGACATTTTCATATCAATTTCTGTTGCATTGTCGCCAAACTCCGTTTAGAAAACGGCACTTGAAGAGGAAGTTTAATTTGAACCCTTTGATATCGTTCACAGACTGCAACACCAGCACAACAAGAAAAATTCGTTTTAAACAATAACATTTTATAATAATCTTATCGTAATTAAGGTCTTATCGCTTAAGGCCCTGTCGAACTCTCAATACAATTGTCAAGTAGATCTTAATTATCCTGTTTAAAATCTCGCCTCGACGTTCTCCTGTCTAGATTATTAAATGGCCCAGAGTATGGAAAAATGGTTTACGTTCAAAAATGGTGAATAATGAGACAAACTACGTCTCATATCTGAAATAATTTTGTTTACTGAGATTAAATTACCTGTCATTTTTATTGCATTTTACTTAGTTGTTCACATGCAATGTACAAATACAGAGAAGTGAAATAAATACATTTGTCTGTCAATATTTTGAGGGTAATTTTTCTTAAGAAATTTACCACGTGGTTTGTGAATAACGAATTGCGTTCGGAAATTTTTGCAGACGCATGAAGGTCGTTAGCAGGTCGTGTTCATGATGCGTTATATGCTTGGATGATGTGTATTCTCATATTTTTAATTACCAGTTGCACATTGATTAAATGTATTCTGAAGTGAAAATGATATTAAAATGCAAAAAAGAATGCATATTTATTACTGTTCTCCGTTTTCATTTGATGCAAAATATACACTGCATTCTCATTCACGGCAATTTATATGAAGTAGAAAATATATTTAATTGCCAATTAGTGATTTTCGCCCAATGATTTATAAAATTATCATGTACAAATGAGTTTTGTCAAAGCTTTCAGAAAAGTAAAATTTAAAAAAATGTGTACGTTGAATGAAATTAACAAGGTCGTTGGGGCAAAAATGCTCTTATCGTACTTCGATAATGAGCAATATTGTTTTATAGCTTTCTGTCATCTCAACATTTTTTGCGTTTACTTTTTCTGACTTTTTAATTTGTTCATGACACAATTGTTTGTCTGCAAACTTCCTTGTTGTCATCGTTTTATCTTCAAGAATGGTAACATAATATAAGTTTGGATCGAACAGTCGCTTTTTATGCGTTGTGAAACTACTAAATTTAGGGTGACAAACAATGTTAATGGTTGCGGCAATATGCAGTTCCAAAATTATCAATATTCAAAGAGAGGCTTATTCTTGAAATTTGATTTCTTTCTCTGAAGCAACGAAATTAAAGAGTATTAGAACTAGTACAAAACCAATAACCCAACCAGATACTGGTAATTTGAGCGTACTTTCAAATCTAAAGGACGAGAACTAATCGTAATACAAGGGGAGAGAAAGTGTTTTCGTTGCATGAAGTTTGGAAAAACATCGACAACTCACTGAAGTACGATTTATAAGTCAAGTATAAAGGAAAATCACTTCATAGCGTTCAGGTACCGATTTGCCATGTTCTGTTCTTTCGAAAGATGATCAAAAAATTAATTAATTGCGAAACCACTAATTGGTAAATTATATTGAAAAGAAATCATGTCCTAACAAATACGATAATTGTTAACAATAATACTAATAACAATAATAATAATAAATAAATAAAATGCCAACCCAATGACCGAGATCACTAAGATAGTAGTGCAATAGCATTCTCGGACCTAAGAATCGCGGGTTCGAGTCCCGCCTCGGGCATCGTTGTGTTGTGTGGGAGTCTGTATGTTTGTGAGTGCTTATTTCGACATCATCATCATTTCATCCTATCCTAACAACCCTGGTGTAAAAAATGGAATCAGCATTGTAATGATGATCCCCCTTGTAGAAAAGTAACGAGCACCTACCCCTGTAATAAAGTCTGAGCCCCGGTGGGAGGCACGTATCAAGTGATGTCCGATTCGCCAAACAAAAAACAAAGTAATAATAATAAAAATGAACTCATTCATCACTTATGACCCACTGTGATTGAGAATTCGCATCCAGACTCACTCGCCGAGGCGTTGGAAGACGCTATCGGCAGTTTGACTTCTTTCGCGGAAGTGGGCAGTTGGAAGCTACAAAATGTGGACCAAATGGCGAAATTATACGGAACTGACGAGGGAGTGTTTCTCCGAGGAAGCAGCAGAGAATACCAAACGGAATGACATTTTTCGCTCGATCGTCGACAAATATCACAAACAGGAATACAGAATTTGAAAATATGGAAAATATGTGCTATCTGTATTACGAATCAGGAGAAAACAGAATAAATCAGTACTTCAATTTATTCTCTGAATACTATTACTTCGTGCTACGTAATGTTAAAGTACTCTTGAGGACTTCATTTGGAGATTAAAACAATAGTGATTTTCACATTTAGATTTCGTAATACCGTTAATAAACACAAATATTTGATACTCAGGATCAATTTATTTATTGTTGATCAATTTCATCATATGTAAAATGTTGTACATGGAGTTTTGGAAATAATGAAACATAGTTCAATAATTACTGATAACAAATTAATTTTATCCTTTGCGTCTGAGGAGAGAGTGAAATCCTCAGATTCATGTGGAATTTTTGTCATCGGAAAGCTACGTTGAATAAAAAAATGATATTCTGTTTTATCTCATTTCCGAGGTAGGTACAAAGGGGGCATCCTCAAAATCAATATATCGGGTTTCGAAATTACAATGTGTGGTTTGAATGTTTCAGAATTCCAAGAGAGCTAGAAATGTCATTATTTGTGAAATTTTTACATAAATAGTGCAACATTTGTGTGAAGATGCATGGGCGATGGGTTCCAAAATCACACTGTGATGTATTGTCATCAAATCTGCGAGTGTTTACGTTTCCAGTTTCGTAAATGTAACTTAGAAAAATAAAATGTTTATATTACATGATTTAATATACACACAGTAAGTTAAACTAATGCTTTAAAAAATAATATGATTGAAAATAAATAATTTTTTTTCTAATAAACTATACATTTTTACTATGAAGGTTACAAGGTTAGAGGGCAATGAAAATTATGTACGTTTCTATTTCAAAATGTACGAAGAATTCATAATCAGTTTTTTATTGTTTGAAATTTTGTAACTGCCGTGTCTGCTTTACAGCGTATTGTTTGTTTAACTTTTGTTAGAATTTATAGAATACTCCGAAGTGAAACTTTCTTTGCATTTATAAGTTTTTTCTATGTTCAAATTTATTAATACAAATTTTGCAATAAGCAAACTATGTAACTCTTCGGATTTGATAGCTTGAAATTTGTTCTTTGGAAACAGAGTTATTGTTGAATATCTTTATGATACTTCTTCTGGCATCCTGGTTGTCGCCACACGAAGGTATTTGAATTGAAAGATCTTTGAATGTAATTGGACCTCTTCCTGGAACGGGGTGAAGCTGCGCAAGCGAGTCAACGCACCTTTCGTGGAAGTGGCGCATCTCACAAAGGCCATTCTGTGGCGCACGCGCCGAGGTTGGCACGTGCTGTACGAGAGCGATTTCCATCCAAGGACAGAGAGCGACACGACTGCCTCTCCATTCGCGAAATGTGGAACTGAAGCCGGTTCTTAGACGGAGCGCGGTTGAGTATAGAGTCGCGAGTTCACGAGTGAAGCTGTGTAGGTGGGCATGTCTGAAGGTCTGAAGTTCGGGTCTCGACGGTGGCCTATTTTCGACACCACCTAAATAGCTGGATCTGACGATTCCACTACCTGAATGGTGAATTGAAAGATGAGTGCTACGATTATTCGTTATTTTCTGCCCATTCCAAGCGGACGTCTGATAAAATAACACTGTTCAACAAAAATGCACATGGGAATTCTGTCCTTTCTCAAAACAGCAAAACTACCGCAATTTATGGTCGAAAGAAACTAATACGACAATATTTTTCGTTAGCTCTAGTTTTGAAGATATACTACTTTCAAGAGAAAATCTTCTTCTTCTTCTTCTTCTTCTTCTTCTTCTTCTTCTTCTTCTTCTTCTTCTTCTACCTTCAAGAATTAGGCCTGTTCCGTCCTCAGTCCGTATACTAAAAATATATTTCCGAATTATTTATTTTCTGAAAATAGCCAAAGTGCTCTAATATTGGGCTTAGAATAATGGATGTGACATTAGATATCGTTTAGTAAATTGAACTTTGGTATTGTAGATTCACTGTCCTCAAATAGAATACCTTCCTCTCGTGAACGTCTTCTCTTTGCTCGTCGCTTGTGCTCTTCTTCTACGTCTTCTCTTGCAACTGTCCAACATCCAACTGTCCAGCATCGCAGTGATTCATTTCCCCTTATATCTTCATTCCATTTGCGAAATGTTCTGATGGAATCGCCCTCCTTGTTCGTCACGTACAGCACCGCAGTGGTCGGGGTAGGAGTTCCGGTGAGAGAATGTAGGAAATGATGTTTATGCTCTGAAAATGAAGGGCGAGGCGATTTCTTTCTTCCGCAGTCTTCGCCTACATCTGACTGTTGAGTGTACTTTTCCGGAGGGAGTGGGACAGGCAGACCGTCTGTGCTGTCGAATGGCTGATGGGATGTTGTGGTGTTCTTCAATCCGTCTCTTTTTTCTGGACATGTCATGCACTCATGACGCTATACACAGTACAAAAATTCCTCATAACCTATCAGTGCTGTGCTACGTTGTGCCTACACAATTTCCTGACGTTAAATTTCGTAAAAATTCTTCACAACTTATATGTGCTACATCTAAGAACCAAGAGCTCACGGCAAGTTTTAAATGCCATTTTCGTTTTTTCCTATCATCAAATGAATCAGAAATGTTTTTTTTCACGCCGGAAAGATTTTAACTCTTGGCCAATATAATGAGCCACGGCCCTCACTCCTAGACTTTGAGCCGGGTGATGGACTGGTATTAAGGGCACTTCCACTCCTCGAATCCAGATATAAATACATCGAGTACACGAGTGATAAGCTAGAGCTGGACTGTAGCGCGTTATGAGAGAGATGTATTGTCTCCGACCAATTCCAGAGTAATGTTACTGTTCATACGTATTTATGTGTTTACTTACTAATTCTAAAAAATAACACTAAATGCTATTAAAAGTGGGGAGGAAATCTCATTGTGAGTCACTAGACTGGATCTACATCAACCAAGTGTTTCAGAAATATCGGGTATGGATTTTTTA
Organism: Gryllus bimaculatus; assembly: GCA_017312745.1. NCBI lineage: Eukaryota > Metazoa > Arthropoda > Insecta > Orthoptera > Gryllidae > Gryllus > Gryllus bimaculatus. Next base: position 131,668 of record BOPP01000076.1, read on the forward strand.
AATTGTTGTTTGTCAAGTGGGGTTTTTGGCAACATTGAAATGTGATGGAGCTGGGACTTGTAGGTTATAAAAAAGTGGGTGGTCAAATATGTAATATATTGATGAAGCCTGATCACTTACCTATTTAGCCCATCCCCCTTAAACCAGAAAGCCCCTGGCAGTAGTGAAACAGGGACGTGTGGTCGGACCTCGAATTGCATTGTGATGTGATAAGCAGACAGCGATTTTTTTTTGATTGTAGAACATTAGAAACACAATAATATTACAAATTATGTTCGTTCTTTATGTCTATGTATCGGAGTTTTTCACAAAAACCGATTATAAAACAAATAAAAAATGTTTCCCTTTGTATGCTTGAAAATATGGGGCGTTTGAAAATATATTTCGTTTTTCTCATAATTTTCTTCGAATTATTTTGTTCTTGGCTCCTCCGATTACCTGAGCTTGCAAACGATTTTTGTTTCACTGCTGCCTACTATGAAATTACAGGAGGGAGTGGTAATCTCCTTTCCTTAACACTAAACTTGAACATTTTCATTCTAATTTTTCTGTCTGAAGTTCAATTACACTACCAAGAAAAAAGACATGGACACATAAGACGTTTTATTATCACGACAGTTTTATTGTTGTAGGTATGACTCACTGTGTAATAGAGGTAAAATATTCGCTTTCAAATTTTCAGATATAAGAAAAATTACTTAGTTAAAAATTTTCATTTATTCATATTCATCATTCATATTCTCATTCATATTTTCATCTCATATTTAATTACTGTCGTTCATTAACTTGAAATAAAAGCCAGTCCAGATAAGGGCATAGTATTGACACAATATAGCTAGACAGATAAGTTATTTAACTGACAGTATATATCTTCAAATAATTGAGGAAATATAATTCCTACATATGCTATTTTGTAACTGCAGATGCTGTTAGTAGTTTGCAAAAGTAAGACCTAAAATAAATCATCAGAAAATAATATTTAGCGCGCACTTACATTAAAAGTACTCGTACAGTAACAAATTACCCCAAATAAATGTCTAATAGAAAGTATCCATGCATACAAGAGATATATATTCCCTTTGCGTCTGAACGCATTTGTAAAAGGAAATTCAGAGCCCAAAACGAGGAGGGATGTCTAATTTCACGGCCATTGCCATTTTGGATTCGAAAGCATTCGCTCTCTTTACAGGCGAACGCATCAGGCAACGCTGAAGCAATTACGTTTGGTCATTCAAAATGACAGGAGTGCCTTAATATCGGCTGGTGATTTTGCGTCACAGTCATTACGGAACGATAGTCACCAGAAAGAAAATGAGTTTAATCGATTTTTTATCGCGTACACCGTGGTGTTTGTGTGTCTCATGTTTGGGAAAATACACTTTTTTGACGGAGATGAGATGTAATTTGGTGAAATTGTTCTGTAATGAAAAAAATTTCGAAGGGAATCCGAGAATATTGACTGTGTTCTGAATGGGCTACACAGAAAAAATACATGATGTGAACCAGAACCAGGACAATATATCGCTCGTGGGCTGTAGTAGTGTCACAATTCAAAGAATACGATTTTTTAGTTAATGCACTATCTAGAACTGGTCTATCATTCAGCAGCGACAGCAGCATGTCTTACAGTATATTACAAATGCAGAAATATGAAAGCAAGAATGATGAATTACTATACAAGGTGAAACATTAAACTCATTTATCTCAGCACCTGATTTTTGAGCTGTCCCACTATTGCTGCGGACGAACAATATATCAGCTACAAAAACCCACTCCATTAATTATTATTGATCTTTTGATAGTAAGATAATATTCAGATTATTGATATGTGACGTACGAAATATATTTTGATAGTCTATCATGAAAAACACCGTATGCGATTATCGTGTATCAAGCAAAGCTCAACACAAATTTGAAACTTTGGACGTTTTTAATATTTTGTGAATGAAGAAATTAATCGTTTTTTAAAAGACATAGATTTTCAGATTCAGAGTTCCACATTTAAAAATTAAACGTTTTAAACATAAATGATATTGGAAGTCGATTTGACGAGAAATAACTAATTTGTATATTGTATGAAGAATATGTTGACTTTACTTCCATTAGTATATTCCACAACTTAATAATTCTGAAGCAATAATTGTATTAATAACATTTCACGTAGTGACTTGTAATAAAAATGACTGTACCAAGCCAATAGACTATTTTGTCTTATGAAAACTAGGTCTGTTATAAAATATTTTCGGTCGGAGATTAAGCATTTTATTATGCGGGACAATCTTGTTCTCAAACATTCCTTGGAGGGAATTTTGAGGCGGTTATTTTCGTAAGTGGTTGTCAAATGTTAGCCAAAGGCAGAACAACACGTGTCTTGTACAATAATTAACTCGAATTCCGGCGTATTGTTCCAATTATCAATATTTGAATTACCCAGGTAAGGAAATATGAGTATTTCTCTATTTCTGAATCCAATATTCTGGTTGTGATTCGGAACTGGAAGAAGATTAAAATATTTAACTGTTTCAAAGGACCTGCGTAAACGTTTTATTGTTGTTACTTGTCGACTGCAGGGACGCCGCAATTTAATTTAGAGAAGTGGTCCTGAAATTTGGACAATATGCATGTTATACCACTGACAATATTCAACATAGAGAAGAATAAAGAATAAAAGACGAAGAAAAGATCATGAAAAATATGTTATAAAATAATAATAACAATAAGAAGAAAGAAAAAAGAAGACGAAAGGGCGTTTAAAGGGGCCTGTGGTTGGCGCGCCATGTCGCGCCCGGTGACCGCAGGGCGGCGCTGTCGCCGTCGCCGGCCAGGCTCACCTCCCAGAGGCAGCGCAGCGCGCGCGGCGCCTCGACCAGGCCGAGGGCCTCCAGGTGCGGGAAGGCCAGCTCGCCGTCGGCGGCGGCCGGCAGCAGCGCCGGGCCGCACAGCGGGCCGTGCGCGAACTCGTAGCGCGCCGCGAAGAGCGGCGCCGCGTGCTTGAAGTAGGAGGCGGCGGCGTGCGCGCCGTCCACCGCCAGCTCCAGCTCGAGGCGCGGCCCGAGCGCGCGCAGCGCTCGCGCCGCGGCCACAGGCACGCCGCCGCCCGCGCAGGCCCCGCGCCGAGCGACGCGTTGCCGCGCCGCCCGGCGCCCGCCGCCTGCGCTCGGCGGCTCCACGCAGCAGCCCGGCCAGGCCGCGTCCGTTCCAGCAGTCGCTTGCACCCCGCGGTTGGTAAGTCGGGTGCTCCTGGGGAGGAAAAGCAATGGGGTGAGTTGCACGCAACGGTATTCTGGCCGCTTGGGGCGGACGATGCTCACGCAATCGAGAATGTTCAGTTTCTACGTACACTGTCTGGTACAAACACGATGTAAATATGCACGCACATATGCATGTACATAAGCACAATGCGCGTGCGCATATCCTCACCATCTAACACTACACATCATATGCACTATATAATACATATACACACTATAACATAGATATGCACACTATACATAGATCATCACAACTAATACATAGATTATGCACACTGTATACATAGATATGCACACTATTACATAGATATGCACACTATAGCATAGATATGCACACTATACATAGATATGCAACTATACATACATATGCACACTATATCATACCACCTATGACATAACATATGCATATGACACTATACACTATTGCACACTGTACTCACATATGCACACTATACATAACATATGCACGCTATACTACATATGCAGCCTATACATACACTATACCACGTATAATACATTACACAGTATACATACATATACCACTCTACACACATACATATACACTGCTACACATACATATACAACTCTAACACATATCAATATACACTTACACAATACATATTAACTTACACATACATATACACTCTAGCATACAGTATAAACTCTTACAGCATAATTAATATCACTCTACACAAATACATGTTACAAACACTACAACTACATTTACACACTACACATAACATACAACTACACATACAGCATACATCTACACATAACATCACTACTACACATACCATACACATACAACTATACACATACACATCACTATACACTATACCACATATACAATACCACATACACATATCACAGTACACAGAACCTATACTTATCACATACACTACTAGCCTAAACGCATACACTCTACACAATACACTCTACACATAACACATACACTCTACACATACACATACACTCTACACGCCCATTATACAGCATGTCACAGCAATTACGGGCCACCCCATAACTTCTAAACGGTTTTCGGTAACAATGCAGAATCAAGAGGCAAGTAATATGTTGTAGAGATATGGTTCATTATATTTTTCGTTTTCGAGAAATTTAGTAATCTTGGACTTTTTTAATTGGAAGTACTATTTTTCTCACTAGCAATGGATAGGTCGTAAAAAGAGGAATGCCATGATGTATTGTATTTTAGTATTTTCATACTAATTTGAGAATAAAAATTATTTTCTGTCGCGTGATTTTAAATTAAACGGACAATATTGCATGTAGCTCCTCTTGCAACTGTCGTCTTTGGGAGAGGTGGTCTTAACAGCGCCGACACTTATCCGGGAAGAGGGGAGAGGCCGCCAAGGCCACCTTCTTCAAAAGCGGCAGTTCAAAAGTTGCTGCAGGATATATTGCCGGTTTAATTTAAAATATCATGTCAGGAAGTATAATTTTATTCTTAAATTACTATTAAAAATTAACACATCATACATCATTGTATTCCTCATTTTATTATCTACCCTTTGCTGAAAAGAAAATAGAGTTCCATTTAATAAACCAAAGATGATTAAATTTCTCGAAAACGGAAGAATATTACGCACAATACATCTACATCATATTACTTGTCCCACAATTGCGCATTATTGAGCGAAAATTGCACTTAGATATCGTGAACCGTTTAGAAGTTATGGCGGTGGCCCATAGTTGGTGGGCAACTTGTTCACACACTACTCACATATATACACTCTACACACATATGTACACATTCTGCACATATGTGTACACACTACACAAACATTCGCTCACACACTGCACAGTCATTCGCTCACTCATTACACGTACATGCATAAACACATTACATTTCGCTTAATTGTGGAATGGTTTGTTTCTCGATGGCAAGAAATCTGTAATAGCACTTCAGCTGAAGGCATTAAAAGAAATCAAGTACTCTAATTGATTCACAGTACACAAGTTTAACTTTCGTGTTAACATTTTCTTATAGTACAAACAACTTTGTTGAGAGATAGATTTTTCATAGTTCAGCCATTCGGTTCTTTTAGATGCTAGTTGAACACAAACTACATAACACAACTGTGCCTGGCAGACAAGACTAATATCCCAGTTTAATATCGATGGGGAAAACTCAATCGAGCATATCCGAAAGATTTAGTGAATTATGATACTTCAACGTGATGTATGAGAAAGGATTAGAGAGGGTTCCGTTTGCGTAGCCTCGGCGTTGGGGATCTGTGGACTTCATAGAAAATGTAAGAAACCGGGAAGCTTTTGCATGTTAACAAAGAAGTGCGATATGGTGTGTATACAGTTTTGAATGGAGGTAATTTTAATACTGACTAATACATTTCGTTCGTTGCGGTCTTATTTGTGGTGGAGCAAACAGGGGCGGCTCAAGGTCATCTGGGAGGTATCTTTCCATTACTCTAGCCCATGTTACCTTTCGCTCACTCATTTCGGGACTCGGGGTTTTACCAGCCCCTAAATACTTGTGATCGTAACGGAATAAAAGTGTAAGAAAAATACATTGATTTCTTTAGGCTACAAATGGTGGATCTACTTTGTTTACGTATGTAAAAACATACAATAATATACATTTACATATAATAAAATGTAATTTCTCGTCCGAAAACAATTGAAGAGGGAATGTGTAATTTCTTTAAGTGTTCAATAACACGCGTTAACATGTTCCATTGCTTTCAAACTTTGTGTTCAATATTTGTATTACATTTGTAAGTTGTGTAAGAGTATGACAAGACGATAAAGACAAGAAATTGAAACTTTGCCATATGATCTACCCTAATACAGGAATAGACTACACACAATACTACATGCATTAACATAAACGTACATAATATATACAGTATACACTCACAAACTCGTAGTATGTGGACAGTAAAATAATAATAGATATGCAGCACTGTTTTCTTTATGTTGTGAATACCTAAGGCAATTCGAGAGCATTTAGCCTTGTGGTCTTGAGAGATGTCTATTGAACTAGAGACTTGAGCATTCAATATGCGTTTTCTTACACGTGTTCTGGTAAATGTTCTGTCTTTATACTTGACCCATTTGTACCCCAGGTAAAATTTAAAATTAAACTCCACCTTATGAAAAGAAATGAACTGCCTGGATGTCGCTCTAAGAGTGGCCCTTAGGGCGCCTTAGTTAAGCGTAAACTGATACGGAACGATATCAGTCTTCCTTTCAAAAAATTGTGAGATTTATTATAAGCATTTTTTGTTATAAAATACACGAAAATATGCGTTGTGTAGTTTCAAGGTTATTTTGTATTAATCGTGTAATCTAAGTCTCGCCGTCAACACGTATAGCAGCGAAAACTGTGTCCTAAAAGTATTAAACAAAATATTTCATTCATGAGTTCGCATTTTCGTTTCAATTGTTCTTGCCAGATATTCATTTACGGGGCAAAATGTGGCACTTATTTTCGGAAAGATTACAAATGACTCCAACAATAACATTACGGAATAACTGTAACAATGCAAATACAGTAGAACCCCGATAATTCGAACTAAGTAGGGTGTGGTCTGTTCGGATCGGGAAGTGTTCGGAATATCCGAAAAAGATGTGCCATACATATACAAATACATCTATAGGATTACCAGATAATGCAACATAGCGTGCGCTATGAGAAAAATGGCAACGTAGCATATCTATCGCATTATCAAGCATATTCAGTTCCTTGCGGCAAAATATTTCTGATTTTGCTGAGTGAAAATTACTGCTACATACACAAGTGATATATACCGTAGTTACCAGTGTAATAAACGTTTCATTACGACAATCTGTGTCAATAATTAGTTGTTCAGTTCTACTGTAATTATAAAATCCGCTCTGTAAAGTTCGAATAAGAATTTTATTTCTTTTGTTTATTTTTCCTCCCGAACATTTTTCGGATTATCCGAAATTTCGGATTTGCGGAGTTTGGATTGGCTGAGCTCTACTGTACATACGACCACAAATTCACGAGGTTGATTTTAAATGTTACTGATTGTACCTTATTTAATTACTTTTCAGAAAGCCAATAGCAAAATAGATTTTTTCAGAGTCACATTTTTAGTTACTGTTCTAGTGCAGGAGGCTAGGCCATCTGACGCAACCATTCCTATTCGCAGTATAAAATATCTCTTTTACCGCTCGTGTCATAAATAACTCATAAAAGTTCGTCGAATTTTCTCTCTCTCTCTCTCATTTTAATCAGGAGAAAACACGTACGCCCACGCACGATCAGAGTTCCTCTGGCGTTCGCAATTCACGCGCGAGACTCGACGCAGGCAAATGGTGCTGCCGCGCCAGGTTTATCGCTGCCGCGCCCAACCCTCCTTAACAGCTCAACGCTGGCCAAGCTGCAACGTGGGCACTGCGATTCTTTACTTGTACGTGTGTGACGTGATTCCGTGCTACGCAGTGTATTTGAGTTGCGAAAACGAAACATTTGAATGGGAGACCGGAGTAACAAATGTTCTCACATAACGATAATAGACTACATGATTTTTAATCGAATAAATAATGGGCATTCTGCAATGTTCTTACAACTGTATATTAATTGCCGAGGATGAGCACGCGTTATTGTGTTCCTTTGAAACCATCTCTTTCTTTGACACAAGTTGTGCCAATTATTTAAGCATTGGCGAAAGAAATATATAATAACTTCTGATAGTATCTTACTCTAGCATGTGCGTTTCACTAAATTTTAAATTGTCACTTTCGCATATGGAAGTAGAATCAATAGAGAGCTTTAGTCAGAAATACTCGTAAATATGTCACCCAATCCCATCAATCATATTCATGAAACTTGGTCAATACTTTCATTGTGATGGAGCAATGAATATTGACAGAGGTAGTTTAGGTCTGAATTTGAATAATGTGAATGGATGATAAAATAATTGAATGGGAAAGATGTGGGATAGAAGATGATTGAAAAAGTGAGATTTATAACTTAAACAACGACCAAGTGTGATATTACAACTTTCAGATAATTTCTCCAAAATACTTGCATCGAAGTTGATATTTTGTATTGATTTCATCAATAGTCTGTGTTTTCCTTTAATAATAAGTAGTTTGAGGATCGAGATGTTTAACTGACTGTTCCATTTGTGGAAATTCCGTGTGTTGAAATTCCTAGTTTCAATGTATTCTTCACAGATACAGAATTTCATAAATGTATTCGTAAATTCTAGGATGTTCAACTAATACTTTTTACTTGTTTGGGAGAAACAATTTTATTATATTTATTTTATTGCATTTTCATATTTATACTGCAATTACAAATTTCACATTCCAATAAGCTTCACGAACATAAAAATTCGCGTAAAAGACAAATTGTTTGCTCATTCCGAGCGTGTCAACTGCTAACTTCATGAGTCCCGTAAGTGTAGTTTTTATCTGGGAGGAGGTAGTAATATTTCCTCACTGGATGGCGAGGTCCGGCGCCGACCTTGACTTCGGCTTGCGGAGTGTTCCCCAACCAGATAGCCAAAACACTTCGTAGAGAAAGTAAACCCCAAAGGGCGAGAATATGATACGTGATGTAGGTGTAAATGCAAATCATGATAGTAGCAAAACTGAAATCGTTGAAATGGATAGCAAGCAAGTACAACTCGGAGTTTGCAACTCGGTGGGAAGCGAGCATTGTTCGACCACAGCGAGCAACCCGCTACAATTGCAGGTGCTTGGCGGTGCGAAAACGGCGAGCGCGCGCATCTGATGACCTTTTGTTCATACATTTCTCCGCGGAGGTAATTCCCGTGCTTTATGCTTATCAACCTTATTTATAGTACGGTGCTCGTGCGCGAGATTTAGCGACCGATACACAAACTCACAAATGCACAAACACATACACGTATTGCACACACGCATTCACGGCTCTCAGCAAACTGAATGCGTTTACGAGAAGGGTAATGGAAAGAGAATTACGCCAGGGAAGTGCGAGGTTGATTAGTTGCTGTAAATCTTTTAGACGAGTGCTGGAAAAGTGGCAACGCGCTCGCCTAGTTACCACCTGTATTTCTTTACTTCCGTCAAAAAAAGGCGTTTCAGTAGGCGTTAATTGAGTATCTAATTTGCCCGATCATCGAGATTAAGATACACAAGTTTAACTGTTCTGCTTCGAAACTTGCTCCTGATTCTGAGCCCTCGACTGCTGTACGTGGTCTCCGCAGCCTTGTCGAGACCAGATGAAGGGCGAGTTGACTTAAACACACGCAAATACGGTTTAATCACGTAAACCCCGCGACGCGGGCGGAGGCCACTTGCTGGGTCGAGGTCCTCATCCGGTCCGACGTCGTGGAGGATTCGAACCCTGCGCTGTGCCAGCACCGCGGTCCTTGCTGTAACCGCACGCCTGACCTAGTTGCGTGTGCTGCCGCGCACATGATCCCGGCTGTGGCGGCGGGTGATCCCACTGTGCAGCGGGGGGTTCCAAATTGGCGAGGGGAAGACGCGAAGCTTTGAACTCACACGAGAGATCGACTCGTGCGGATGCCATTCTAGTTACCGTGTGTCCTTTATTCAATTTTTCCTACAATACATGTTGGCCGAACACTCTTACTTTGTTCAGGGTTGCGTATTTGTCCTATACACCTTAAGAGAAGTATGTAATTGAACGATATGAAGGAGAATTTGCTGGAAGCGAAAAGACAATTTGCGACAAATTTATTGATTTATCATTTTACTTCCCCCGTAATAAATAAACTACATAATTTGATTTAGGTTATAACTTCGAAACAATGCGTGATAAATCACTAAAAGATGGTTTCCGGTTTACAGGGATTCTGAAGTTTGTATCTTGCGCTGTATCCTATATTACGAAATGTTATTAAACTTTCATCTTACATTTCCTTCATGAGTAATTTTTCACTAATTTGAAGCAAGTTCTTCAATGAAAGTTTATAAAAAAAACAAAGAACAGAATGCGTTTTATTAATAAAATAAGTGGCACAAAATTCCACTATAATATGTTTCCAGATTTTTCATACACTTTAACGTCATGGAATACAATGTGAAATAGCTAACCTTCAATCCGTAAAATAATTTATAAGGAATGTGGAATTCTTCTAGGAAATAAACATACATCATTAGATAATTTCAATTCAAAAAACTAAAATGTTAAAAATTTTAATGAATTTAATACATTTCATTGTTGGTTTATAGAGATTTTTTGACAATAAAGACTCCTCTTGTACCTTATTATTTGAAATATTAATCACATGGAAAATATTACTTTTGGATTTTTACGTTGGGTGTAATTTCTTTACCGTGTTGTGGTTCAGTTTATGGTTGTTTCATCAGTTAAAAAAAACAAACAAATCAATAAGAAATCTTGCACAAAAGTATCTTGCGTAGTTACGTAATGCCCGGTGACCTAGGGGATCTTTGCACAGTTCGGATAAATTAAAATTGAAATAATAAAATATCGCAAATAAATTATTCTTAAAAATTCACTTAGGTTTAATAATTTCTTTGATAATAAAATGCAAATGTTAGTTTAGACGGAAGTGTAATAAAGGACACATTATTTAAATGATGGCTAAATAGAACGCACGAAAAACCGAAAATAACTATAAAACCTGCGAAGCCACTTTGCTCACCGCAGGAAATTCGACTACTCAGAGAAACTTTAGCGCGCCACTCTCCTCACTGCGGTGCTTCTTCTCTGCCAGTTTGGACCAATTGGACTGACGTTATACACCCCCTGAATTTCGGGATTAATCATGGCTTTATTTTTTGCAAATGCAGTTGCCAGGGCTGAGCCCAGGGCCTCCTGCCGGGGGCGCCGCCCCCAGTCCTCGCCGGACGCGCCGACGGAGACAGTAACTGACGCGTGGAGCGGCGAGATGGCCTGGTCGGTCGGAAAGGAAGAAAAGAGGACAGAAGGGAGAGTGGGTTGCTGGGCAAAGAGAGTATGGAGGGGAGCGCTGGACAGAGAGGGCGGGGCGGGGGACGGTGAGATCAGGGCGGGGGACGGAAAGAAGCGAGAACGTCGGCACAGAGACTGGGAACGCGAGGGGGCGGAGTACAGGGCGTTGGGTTAACAGGGGTAGAAGAGAGAGACAGCGGGTCGCGGGGTGGAGTAGAGCGGGTCGCGGGGTGGAGAGAGAGCGGGTCGCGGGGTTGGAGAGAAGAGCGGTCGCGGGGGTTGGACAGAGAGCGGGTCGCGAAGCGGCGAGAGTGGGTCGCTACTAGAGAGCTCGGAACGCAAGGCAAGAGATGGGGGAAGTGTGTGGGACGGCGAGCGCGGGCGCTAGTGGCAGAGGCGTTGATGCGGGATGGGGAGTTGCGGCCGCGGGGCGGGGCGGCAGGATCACAGCGGCTGCGTGGGTGGGCGGGGCAGATAAACAGCGTTGTGAGGGATAGCGCGGATGTAGGGCACCGTGTACGCCGACTCCGACAGCTCAATAGCGGCAATGGGCCGAGTTGCGCCGGTGTAGGTAGCAGATAGGAAAACATTGCCACGTCCTCCGGCAAACGCTACGAGAAGAGTATGGATGAGCGGCAAAAATAACGAAGAGTACACTGAAAAACGGTTCCGTTTACATTACGTTCGGGAAGTCTGTATATGATATACATTACTTGGACGTTACCAAACTGCACGGATGAAATAAAAAAGACTGCTGTTCTTGTTTATATTCGCATGATAACTGACTGTGAATTAGTAGAACAATTCCGTATCCAGATTTAATACACAGACATTTGTTTTGTAGATATAACGCCCCAACAGATCGCATTATTATGAAAGAACTTGCAAATAATTTGCTTGTATAGTTGGTCTTGCATTAACAATTATGTTTTACTGTTAACTAGTGAAGTATTTCATTTACGTCCTAATGCTGACTATATTTGGTTTCTTGTTGGGCTATATATCCAAGATTCTGTTTTACCTAGGGATGAGAACAACTAAATTAATTTTTGCAAAAATGATTTGTCCCATTCACTTCTTTAACACCTTATTTTTAAGTGATCATTTGATTAAAGTTTATTGAATCGATGTTTATTCAAGGTACCGCTTTCTCCAAGAATTGAAAACGCCGATTACATTTCTCAGTTGATTGTGAAGCGAGCATGAACAGGTCAAATCAATAATCGAGTGAATCATTTGGCCGAAGTGAGACGCGGCAACTGCAGCAGAACGTTGATTGGCGTGCATTTTCCCCACACGCGGGAGCAGGTGCGTCGGATTGCCTCAGCACACAGATCGCGAGGCAGCGCCCGGCGACCGCACAGTGCTCTCAGCGAACTTCGCCCGCGTCAAACGAGTTCAATAAAACGTCTCTTTCTAAGGATTTACTTCAATACGTGTAGTTTGTTGTATGTTTTGAATTCTAATGATGATTTGTTATTTGAGTACTTATTTACGATAATGTCTCATATCTATGAAAATGTTGCAGTTTTGCTCCCAAAGTATCATCGGTCGCCATATTTAAAGGAAAGAGAGAGGGTAGTTGATATGAACGTGAATATTTCTTCTTCCTCCTCCTCCTCCTCCTCTTCGTCTTCCTCCTCCTCCTTCTCCTCTTCGTCTTCCTCCTCCTCTTCTTCTTCCTCCTTCTCTTCTTCTTCTTCTTCTTCTTCTTCTTCTTCATTTAATTACACATTTGTATTTCCGGAGAGATTTGTCGACGTTCCTTTAAAATCGGTCATGAAAGTTAATTCAGTTAAAAACGTTGCAATTCTGGCAAAACGTTGGAGTACTATAGTTAATTTAGGAACAATATAAAATACCCATAAGAAAGTTGGAATATATTTTGGAAGGTATATAAATGAGTACATGATTAAATAAATGTGGAAATCTCGTAGACACACAAGATAAAAAAAATCAAGCCTTGAAATATTTTCACTGCTAGTACTCAATACGTTTTAGCTGGCACTACAATTTTTTTTAAAAATATAAAAATCCATAAAAAATATTCTTGGCCTACTAATTTGTAGTTATTTGGAGCGATTATAACTTGAAAATATAATTATTATATTAGACAAACTTAAAAGTATTCTGATGTTTTTTCAAAGAAGACACATTAATATTTTTTTTCAATATTCTTTTATCTTGTTTAACATTTCGACCCATCTTGGGCAGTTTTTAAAAACCA
>BOPP01000076.1:149098-162033 GCA_017312745.1 Gryllus bimaculatus
AGGAGAAGGAGGAAGCGAGGAAGGCGGCGGGGCTCTGCTCCCCGGAAGGATCAATCTTTTGCGCGCGAGGGGCAGGAGAGCCCCACAGCGCCTGAGTGCTCGCTAAGAGGAGAAAGTTGCCCTAATATAATTCCTTCCCCGAGCAAGTATTTCGTTTTATATATGATTTTCGGTGAAATGCACTGTGGTGTAGCTTGTTTCATGGTCTTTTCTCCGGTTACAGGAGTAACATATTGTTAACGAAATTGAGTCGAATAAGAGTAGAGGAGAAATGTAAAATGTATCAATTTTTCGAATGTTTCATTCTTGTCAAGAGAGAGAACTTAGTTTTCTAGACGATGTTACACAAAATGCATCTTGGTTTTAGTTTGTTTTCTATCGTGAGGACTGCGGAATATTTGCGGTATATTCCTTAAAATAAGATTTATCCACGTTTTCGGTATCAGGGCTTCACAATACGGGTGTTTCTATAAAAATAGTCCTTTTCTTTGCATCATTACAATACTTTCTCTATACGACGTAAGTAGTATACGAAAAAGTAAAAATTAGAAATGAAACTTGAAATATAAGAAAATATATAATATAGTTCATTACGCGAGTTTACATTTCGTGATATACTTAATTTTTTGTGTTTATGCCATACTTATGCTTTTTCATGGTCTCGCTTCCATAATCTGTTTTCACGTTTTTGCAGAAAACAAAAGAATATGAAATAATGCAATGAGCAAAACATAAAAGATATTCTTAAAATATCTGTTCAAGATCCATTTAGTTTCATACATATTAACGACGAAATAAATCCTCTTGTAGAAGTTACGAGATTTGATTTCTATTGAGTTTGATGCAGGTTCCACAACACGAAGGTCTGTGGTGCCAGATATGATAAATGAAGGAAAAATAATATATATTTTTTCTTCAAAATAAATGATAAACTACTAGGTTTTCAAAGTCCAATGAAATGTTAAGACGAGAAAAATGATTGTAAACTATTATATACAATACGTATAAGAATATATAGTAGAAGATACTCATTTCCACATGTAACGTTAAGAGTTTTTGTAGCTTTTTGGTGTACTAATAAAGGGATCCACATCCTTCCGAACCGGTACACTATACATGGAGGGATTGTATTATCTACGAAACCTAATCAAATTATGAAATCCATTACCTTTACTTAATTTGAATGGTATTAATTAAACAGTTGACCATAAAGATCCAATCTACACTGTCGTTCGTCAAATATTATATTCATTATGTTTAGACGTTCGCCGAGAGGTTCATCCAAAATATAAACGACAAGAAAGTGTCAACGGACGCGAAAAATCCGGCTGCAAAGTTTTATTTCCCCACATGTTTTCCTCTCGTGTTACTTTTTGAAGTCGCTTAGCCAAGCTGAGAGCATTTTTCGTCTTTTTCCTCTCGCGCTGTAGCGAGCTGTTTTAGCTTCATGCTCGCTAGACCTGGCACCGGTGCATGAAATGGGTAATTCTACTCCCAAATGGAGAAGCACCATATACACGATCCGACAGGGCCCGAACAATCTGATGGAGCTCGAGCAACTCCGATGGACAGAGCACGAAAAACGCAGCGATACACTATAGGGATGATCAGTATTTCAAATACAATTCCCTCTTTCGATATACGCTCAGGGAAGATAACGGGTTTGTACCTTTTACGAGAAACCATTGATACAAAAACCCGAAAGTGTGCTACAGTCAGACAGGCCCTCTGTATATAATACACAAGGAGATATTACAGATTTTTTTACTATTTATGAGAAACCATCGACATAAAAGTCCATAAGATTGCTTCTGCAGAGAGGCTATAACCGTTCAGTCCTACGTCAGAGTTATGATGGAAAAAATGCTGTCGATAATGGTATAGAGGGAAAACAGGACTGATTGATTCACAGATACGTCAACGGCTTTAGTCATTATTCCCGTTTCCGTTAGTGAATGCTATCGCGAGAATTGGCGCTGTTTCTCCCCTCGTTGGGTGATGAGATTTGGCGCTGACCAACACATCGGGGGATTTCCCTCCCCAGGTATCTCTCACCAGCGGGGTACCGCCCTAGCAGGGACACGTTCTCGGCTTCCGACTGGCCTCCTCGCAGGTATAGTAGTGTAATGCATGTTTATGTGTGTGTAAGCGGAGAGGATACCAGGAAAAGATGGAAAAGATCGTGCGAAACGTGGCCCTTTTGTTATGGTATTGCTCCGGCATTCGCCTGGTGTTGATATGAGAAACCACGGAAAACTTTTGATCAGAGCTAGAATTCTCCTCCAGACGGCGTCTGAACCCGCAACATACCGTGCGATTGTGAATAATTCGGAAACGACGCTAACTAGGTGCTTAAAATCGAGTTAACTTCGTTTTGAAAGGGACAAAAGTTATGTGGTTCTTATTTTCCAAATGTACAAAATTACATTTTTGGAGATTTAGTGTGTAACCCCACTTCATAGCTTAGTGGTTTGAAACGAGCTGAAAATCAAAACCCATTTAATATTAAATACAAGGAATTGCGAGAAACACAATCTCCCATGATTAAATGAAAGTGATTGTCTTAGTTTCTAAGGCACTTAGCAGTATTAGGATGTTTACTAACAGTACCGAGGCAGAAAGCTATTTTCTCGATTAAAACAATCCTTTACAATGTGTGGAATGATAGCACGAGTGTAGAATTCTTTATTATGTGAACATACTCTGTTTACAAATATGAATACTTTCAAAGGACATTTTTTGTCGTTAATCATTAGAACGTAATCTTTCTCCAGTATGTGATGTACAGT
The DNA here is from genome assembly GCA_017312745.1 of Gryllus bimaculatus. NCBI lineage: Eukaryota > Metazoa > Arthropoda > Insecta > Orthoptera > Gryllidae > Gryllus > Gryllus bimaculatus. The sequence goes on from BOPP01000076.1 coordinate 151,888, forward strand.
GAGAAACTTCATTTGGCTGTGCAAGTCCATGAAATTCTGGATAAATGTTATCACTCGAACCTAAATTATGATTTCATACTAAGACAATAATCGATATACCGTTCTTTTTTACACTAATACGAAGAAAAACAATATAATGCAAAGGGTATTAATGGACCTATTGATTGTTTGTATAAGAATAAGCAAAAATCGTTTATTTTGCTTAACTGCAATAGTTAAAAAGCACGTGATTCGGGTATCATTAAAAAATACGTGCACATTTCGTGAATTTTTGAATTACATGTAAACAAAAAGGCAGTATTCGTCTTCTACTGAAAGCGCGTGCTTTCGAGACGCATATGGGTGCTAATGTGTTAGTACTTCGGGTGTGGTTTGAATTGGCATTCAACACAAGAGCTGCGTGCCATGTTTGCACCGAGGTACCGCACGGCAGCGCAATACATTATTAGCACTGCAGGCGAACTAATGATGCCTTCCAACTGCTCTTTTCGAATGCACCGCAATGCAGAGGAGGGACGGCCAATGGATCCGTGTGTAAACGCGAATGTGAACGTGTAGATAATGTGGATTTGAAAATCGTAACCTTTAAAAAAAATGTACTAAAAAAATTTGCAGAGCTCAAAGAAATTTAGTCATTAGCAACATTTTTTATCAATTTATTTTTGGTCATTAGCTTGTGTTTTTTTATCCTGTGTATTTCAAAGAACGTTAACAAAGCAGCGATAATATGTTGTAACACTATGGAATCAAATGTCCAAAATTGGAATTGTTTCTGGGGTCATATGTAGAATATCAAATGTTTTTTTTTGAAAAGTGGTTTTCAGTTTACACAGAAATATATTGGGAATTCATTATGAGAATAAATATTTGCAGTCTTTGGACGAAATGGTTTTTAACTCTTTGGCATATGTTTTTGTGCTTCTGGAAAATATCCCGGAGTTTTCGAGACGTAGGATACTTCATTAGGCTAATGAATGTATCGTCGGAAAATCGTAATCTTCATTCTCTTCTTTTCGAATTTTAATTGACTGTGGTCTGACATTCGCGAACTAATCTATTGGAACCTATCGCCCGGTTTAAGGCGGCGGTCTCAGTGGCGTGCAACTTTCAGATGTTTTTCGAATAAAATAAGTCGAACAATTCGCAGTCGTCCCGTGGCGAGCGACCGATGTTTCGACTGCGCTGTGGTCGCAATCTAAGGACGGGTGCAGAGACACGCAGGGGAAAGAAGGAGAGCGAGCGGTACGGGGCCTGTGGCTTAACGCACTCCTTGGGAATCGGACTAGAAACCTCTGAAACATAGCAGCTGACCACTGGAATTGTGTGACATTCGCTAACCCTACAAATAGCTGGTGTCGATATAATCTGTCACTATCGGGAATGTAACCTAGAATATTCAAACTTCAGTTGCGCCCTTTCAACTAATCGTACCATATTCGCTTAAACATTCATAACACATACGTCATATTCATAATCACCTATACGTCAAATCACTCATTCATTCCTGGACTGGCACCCGGCTGAGGGGGCTCATGGAATCAAGTGATGCCACTGCAATGCGTTTAACTGGGATATCCTACTTTCATGTCCCAAAGGTAGCTGGATTTTCAACACTAGCTAATCAATGATTGGGGTTGCATTCACCGTTGTCTGGAATTCACCGTCAATTCACAGAGGAATTGTAGCGGCTGGTTGCTCTGATCGGTAGGAATACGTAATGTCTCCGATCAATAGCCGGGAAACGCCGGAGCCCTAACAAACGGGCCACGGATCGCGCGCATTCTTCCCTTCCTCTTTCGTGCCTTATCCTTAACCCTTATTTACACATACTTAAATTTACATTCACTTCACCACCTCATGTCGGAAGCTTAGAGCATGTCCCGGCTGGAGCGGTGCCCCACTGGTGGGAGATTGTAGGTGGAGAAAACCCCTCGAGCTGACGGATCTGACCATTCAGCGGGAGAACAACACCGCCAACTCCCGTGATAAAACATGCAATACACTTACGGAACCAATGATCACAGCTGATCACGTGCCAAAAACACGAAATAATCAATCGAACTGGCCTCATTAAATAGAACGTACTTGCATGTATCATCTGTCTGCGTAATATTAACGTAGTGAAATATTTTATCCATCTTATAAATACTTATTTTCAGAAATGGACCCTGAAATTAATAATGCGTCGAAAATCGTATCTGCTCAGCATCGTTTTGGAGGTTAAACCGCACTCGGAAGTCGTCACTGCGCGAGGCGAGTGCTGCCCGGAGGAAAACAGCAGCGTTAAGCGCGCGGTTACGGCGGCCGGGTGATCCTCACAAACGCGGGCGAGCGAGGCGTCGGGGGCGGCGGCGGCGGCGCGGCTGGCGGCGGGCGGGCGTAGGCACGAGGCCGCGCGGTGGCGTAGGGGCTATATGGCTTGGCGGCAGTAGGGGAATCAGGGTCGGGAAGAAGGGCGGGCGTGGGGGTGGGGGGGTGAGGTGGACGCAATTTGAGCCGCGGGAACATCGACGAACACGAGGCGGGATCTCGCTAACCGCGCCGCCGCCTCACCGCGCTCGCCAGACGTTATAAATAAGGAACAATAAACTCTCGCCCCGGCGAGGGTTATTTGCCGCGCGAGGGAGGAGAAAATAAAAGCGGAGGCGCCGCGCCGCGGAAAGCGAGAGCGAGAGGAAGCGCGGCAGTGGAGAGAGCGTAATTGCGGGCGGAGGGAGGGAAGAGAGGGAGTGGGACGGAGGGAGTGGAACGGTGGGAGTGGAACGGTGGGAGTGGAACGGTGGATGGAACGGTGGAGTGGAACGGTGGGATTGGAACGGTGGGAGTGAAACGGTGGAGTGGAACGGGTGGTGCATGGAACCGGTGTGATGAGAACGAGTGTGAGTGGAACGGTGTGAGTGGAACGGTCGTGACAGTGGAACGGTGTGAGTGGAACGGTGTGAGTGGAACGCGCTGTGAGTGGCAACGGGTGAAGTGGAAACGGTGGTGAGTGAACGGTGTGAGTGGAACGGTCGTGAGTGGAACGCCGGGTGAGTGGAAACGTGTGCAGTGGAACGGTGTGAAGTGGAAACGGTGTGAGTGGAACGTGTGAGTGACGTCGGTGGAGTGCGAGAGGTTGTTGAGTGGAACGGTGCTGAGAAGTGCGGACGGTGTGATGGGACGGTGTTGGAGGTGGACGGTGTTGAGTGGGACGAGTGGGAGGTGGGACGGTGGGATGGGACGGTGGGAGTTGGGACGGTGGGCAGTGAAACGGTGGGAGTGGACGGTGGGAGTGGAACGGTGTGAGTGGAACGGTCGTGAGTGGAACGGTGTGAGTGGAACGTGTAGTGGACGGGTGATGAACGGTGTGGAGCTGGAACGGTGTTGAGTGGAACGTGTGACGCGTTGGAACGGTGTGAGTGGAACGGTGTGAGTGGAACGGGTGAGTGGAAGCGGTGGTGAGTGGAAACGGCTGTGAGTGGAACGGTGTGAGTGAGAAGGCGGTGTGAGTGGAACGGTGTGAGTGGAACGTGTGAGTGGAACCGGTGTGAGTGTGACACGTGTGAGTGGAAGTGTGAACGGTGTGAGTGGAACCGGTGTGGAGTGGAAACGGGTGGTGCAGTGGACGTGGAGTGGGACGGTGTGAGTGGGACGGTTGTGAGTGCGGACGGTGTGAGTGGGACGGTGTGAGTGGGACGGTGTGAGTGGACGGTGTGAGTGTGGGACGCGTGTGAAGTGGGACGGTAGTGGAGTGGACGGTGGAGTGGGACGGTGGGAGTGGGACGGTGGGAGTGAGGACGGCTGCGAGGTGGGAACGGTTGGGGACGGTGGAGGGCTGGGGAGTGGACGTGGGAGTGTGGACGGTGGGATGGGACGGTGGGAGTGGACGGTGGCAGTGGGACGGTGGGAGTGGACGGTGGGAGTGGAGGGTAGGGGGAAGTCGAGAGCGCGAGGGAAGTCGAGCGGAGGGGAGATCTGAGAAGCGGAGCGGAAGTCAGAGCGGAGGGAAGTCGAGAGCGGAGGGGAAGTCGAAGAGCGGAGGGAAGTCGAGAGGGAGGGGAAGTCGAGCAGCGGAAGGCGGAAGTCGGAGAGCGGAGGGGAAGTTCGAGAGCGGAGGGAAGTTGCGGAGCGAGCCCGTAGGGCAAGGGAAGCCGTTGGCATGAGGATAGGGCAAGGGACCGAAAGTTAGTTGTAGAGGTAAGGTTGGAATGAGGGTAGGTATGCGTTAAGTTTAAAGGAGATGTGGCGGTTTGGGTTGAAAGAGCAAAGGGGGGTGGATGGCAAATGCGGGGTAGGCTGAGGAGAGAAGGGGGCTAACAAGGCCAGAGTGCCAGTAGCGTGAGAGGAGTTCGGTACCGCGGAGCGATGTAGTGTTGCCGTTAGCGAGATTTACTAGGGCGATTCTTGCTCAGGGACGGTAAGGCAGGTGGGTACGTAAGGCAGGCTGGGGGCTGTTTGTTACGACAAAGCCGAGGGTTTGGCACGGCAGGGCAAGATTTGCTGGCCTGAGCAGGCTGCCGTGCAGGGCTGACTAGACAGGGGCATGGGGAGGGGAGTCCTGGTTTTTCGCTTGACAGGGTGTTGGTTTTGGCAAGCCGTAGGGCGGTTTTGGCAGGTGTCGAGGGCGTGGTTTGTCAGCGGCTTTAGGCGGGTTTGAAGGCAGGGCGGGTTTGACCCAGACAGGCAGAGTGGGTGCGTGCAGTGAGAGGCACAGCATTATTAAACTGGTACAGACCGAACAAGACGCTACGGATGAAGACTGAAGGAATGGCACAGGCCGAGGAAATTCAGAGAAAACGCACGTAACAAAAGTGTGTGTGTGTGTGGGGGGGGTGCGCATCGGGACAGACGAGGAGCTGCGGCACACCAGGGAGGACGCCGTGCGGGGTCACGAACGGGGCGTGCGAGAGCGAAGTGAAGAACGGAGTTTATTGCCGGTGGGCGCAGAGCGGGGCGGGGAACTGGGCCCGAGTCGACAACGGGGTGGCGACAGAAGGTGCGCGGAATAGCTGAGACGAAATAGAAGAAGGAAACTCTGAACAATGTTCATCCTGACAAACGAGGAGGAACTATTCACGTACGAAATCTGCCACGAGAGGGGAGGATGATTTAAGTTGAAGAAAAAGAATGATAAAAAATGGGGCCGCTGGATATTTTAGGGCAGTGCCCTGTAGAGAGTATAGTAGCGCTTTAGCAACGGAGTCAGAAGTCTACGCACTTTCATTTTGTTTGTCGACATTTGTTTACGAAATTTGTTTTAAAAACAATTTGAAACTAATTTACTTAGTAGTAACGTAACGTGATATTTTTTATTAATTTATTATACTTTTTTTCAAAAATAGGCATGTACTGTTTGTTAATTTACTTACAATTTTCAACATTTCAGAAATTCAAAACATATTCTGTACACTTTCTACGTAAATTTTATCAAGCTGTAATGTAGTAGTCCCCAAAATGCTTCAGAGCGGTCAAGTGGTCGTTGGACTGAAAACAAGTCGAGGAACGCTGTATTAAAGTAAACCATACGCCACGACCACCCTTAAGAATTTTCAAGTAGAAGGGTGAAGAAAGAAAAACTGGGGAAAATGCCGTATTCAATTGAGGAAACGAGGGGTTTGGGAGAGACGTGACCTTAAAACGGAAATCTCATGTTCTGCAGAAGTTGGCCATCTGTAAGCGAACATAAACACCCACATTTGGAGCGGGCTAAGAGGCGTAATTTGAACAAAAAGAACAACTCAAGATTTCTATTCATATCTTATCTTTTCACGAACATATCTGATTTTAATCAGATAGTTTTCAAAGTATAATGCTTATTCTTACAAAATCAAATAAGATGCAACGACGGGCTGGTCGGAATTGCGTTAGTCACAGACATTTGGCGTGTCTCGAAAACTGTTTTGAACCTTTACCACCTACATCAACAATCACACTCTGGTCGATTCCTACTCGCATATTCCTATTAACAATTTCTTGGAGTTTACAAGTATGTGTTCCGCGCGGTGAGCCGGAGCCTTGCAAGAATGGTAGGAATGCAAATAAAATTTATTTAATTTTACCTTGCTGATGAAATTCATTCCTTTTCGTGTTTAATTAATGTTTTTGATAAATAATTGAAGAACTCCTGATTAGTTCAGTTTGAATTAAATATAACTAATTCTTTCGCATTTTGTAGACGTAATGTAAGGTGGTGGCATTGTTTGACAAGATAATAACTAAAATGTTTTTCATGCGAGTTGTGTTATTTGTTTCCATACGTAGTGCAAAAAGAGATTTCATTAAATTCGTTGCGTTTCTTTAGAACTATATTATTTCCAAATTAAAAGGGGGCGCATAAATGTTTCATTATTTCATCCCTCTTGTTTTAAACCTTTTTGAAATATAAAGTGAAACATTATTGTGCTTCTAATTAATTGATTCTAATGCTCCTAGTCAACAAATTTTTAGTTCTTAACCTTGTACTTCTAGAAATATTCTGTCATGTTCTACTTTTTACTCGGAAGCTCGATTGACGAGGTATTGGTTTGCTCGTGAACTTTTAAGTTTCTTGTCGCTGAGACATTTGGACCACCAAAATGGTAGTGATTTTTGAAGAAATAAACGGTTATGTAATACAACTGGGATGATATACACTGAATATATCTTACTAATTAATGTAGAAAAAATTCATAAGATAAATAACCGTAATGCACCACAATCATCAACTAATGTGGGATCAAAACAACCCTCTAGAAACGTTTCGACTAGAAAAAATGGTATAGCCGGAACATCATAATTACTTCTGTTATAATAAAGCTCACGAATATATTTCCATTCAAACGCTAAGGATTCTCAAGCCCACTGTCTTAGATAATAGTAGTTTATGCAATTCATTTATAATGTCAAGCGTTATTATAGCCTGAGTACATGATTTGAAAACAAGCCACGATAGAAGCGAGCTTTTAAATTTGAACGAATACACCAAAGCTACATTATAAAGGAGTTGCATACGCTATTTTTTGTACAACAGCGTTACAAATTTATACGAGAATCTGACCTAATTTTGCACAACAACTTTCTTGTGACGCCTCGTGTATTTGTCATTGTGCGAGAATACAGTGGTCGGCTGTTCCGTTTACAGGCACCGCCCCACGATTCTCTCGCTGCGATTGGCTGAATGTGCGATGACGCAGACATTCGTACCATAAAATGCTAATACGTCATCATTTGTGCTGTAAGATGCTCTTTTAGGAAAGATTTCTTGCAGAAGAAAAAGGTCATTTATAATGCTGGTATACAAAAAAAAGTTTTTAGGACAGGCGGATATTTCTGTCTTAATGAAACAATAATGTGTGATTAAACACATGTAAAATATGAATAACTTCATTGAATTATCACTTTATTTCTTTATTTACGTCATAAACAGTTAAAAACCGAGTGTGTCATGCTATGGGGAATAGATACTTTAAAAAAGTTACACTTATGCCCAGAAGGAAAACAAGAGACCATCCCAGCATTTGCTCAAGGATCAGGGAAACTGGACGAATACCTGATCGAGAATTATTCCAAACACACGGTCCGAATATCACTTAGTGTGTTATCACGTGTTTATTTGAAGGGCGGTAAGCGCTCGTTCAGCCGATGCGGTTTTCTTCCCGCGAGGAGGCGAGGCGTGAACGAACAAACGGCGCGCCGCCGCCGCCGCAGCTGGGGTAGCCCTCCGCAAGCACTTTCTCCCCGGCCGCAGAGTAATCAGTCCGCCCTGTCGTTTGAGGCGTGAGTAGGCCCTCGATGCGGCGCAGGGCGGGGGCGCGGCGCGGCGCGGCGCAGAGTGGCGCATGGCGGGGAGGGGAGCGGCGCGGAGCGGCGCTGATGTGGGGCGAGGCCACTGGGGCGCGCCTGCGTCGACAAAGACGCGCGGCGACGCGACGCCGACGGCGGCAGGCGACGCGCTTCGGGGCATGACGACGCTCAGTGGGCCGCAGAAACATTCCACGCGGGAGCGGGGGCTAATCTCTCCCCCTCTGTCACGCGTCACATGTCACGCGTGATTTCGTAATTGATTGGATTGTGCATACCATCTTGCAGTCTCAAACATTCTCCTTGTATTTTCATTCCGAGGAGCTACGAACATCTATTTCAAGAAAGGAGCACGTGGGAGCACTCCTGTTCTTTGAAGTTTCATAAATGAGTCTAAAGTGACGTTAATAGTTATTTGCATACCTGCTTCACTTCGTGAGTTTTAAATCCAAGGCCGGAAGATTAATTACTCCTCGCAGTAGCGGGAGCGAAACTAGACATGTACTAAATTCGTGTTTAAGTGCTTGGACAAAAGTGATGTATTTGTACTTTCGCTATTTATTGTTGTCATTTCGTAAGCATCAAGTAATGAAAGCAGAAGAACAGTCTTATTTTCAGGCCGTCAATGGCGCCAACTTGTCTAAATTCACTATCTCATTATTTTTCTCGGTAACATTTTAAGTAAGTAAATAATACATTTTTATCTTCTTTCATTCCTTCATCTTGAGTTTAGTTTTTTTAGTAGCTAATGAGCCGGAAGTAAGAGGTTTCGAGGCTTATAAATTGTAACAGACTTAATTAGATAAACACTGTAAAGTTACTACTGTTGTTGCGGGATTATTGTGTGAGTTTAGCTTTTCGCGAATCACGTAATTTGTTCTTCGTTATGATGAGATATTCCTTTGAAAAATCTACACAATGATGTAATATCTCTGACCAGTGGGAAACTAACAGATTGTACGTACCTCGTTCGCAACACATTTTAAAGCGAAGTTAATTATTTTTCAGAACATAAAATATCGAAGAATTTTTCTAGTTCAGTCGAATCCCCAAGAGTAATATTATTGAATGTGAATCTAATGCTACTAAGCCACTCGACTCAAAATGAAGAAATACCTGCTGTTGTTACAATACCTGCCTCAAGAGCGAATGTTGTTGAGATATTGTCTCTCTCTAAGGTGCATACGCGAGTCACAGATTGTAATTTGGAAACTGAATGAAATTTTTATATTTGTTTTTTAAGTGATAATTTAACGAACAAATGCTCTGAAAGTAATTGAAAAATGATAGCGTGCTTAACATCGATTGGAGCATTGAGGCGAAATTTTGAAGGTTTGTTGCAAACTTCTAGGTTTCTTTAAAATACTTCAATCCTTAGATTAAATAAGTTATTTGACCATTGCATCTTCGTTACTACCGTTTTAAAGGCGTCCAATATCTGCGAATTATATTGAATATGTTAACTTTAAGTCCGAAATATGGCTAATACTGGAGTAACCGGTTATTTCACACATTAGCCTAATGACGAACAAAATTGAATGAATGATGATGAACCGATCGTTTTGGTTTTCAGCCAGGCAATGTTGGTATTAGACACAGGACAAGAGATAAAGTACGAGTAAAATGCTATCGTGAGGCTTGTTGTGTACTCTCAAGGAGTATTTGGAAATAACATGCGTTGGAAATTATACGTTACACATACGATGCGTTGCTTTACCGCGGAGGCCTAAGGTTAGTCTTGACGCCCCAACTTGGAAATGCGGAGCAAGCACTGTACTGAGGTATATTGTCGTGTTGGGTTAGATCGTATCGTTTCTATTTAAACTTATGACTGACACAGTAGAACTAGAAACGTCACACCTTGCCTCCAAACGTCTTGTATCACGAGCATACTGGGAAGAAGTCATTAAGCTGTTTGGCCATCAAAACAAGTTGATTGATTAAAATGTTAAACGTGGTTCACCAGGGGAAATATAAAATCACACTTGATGACGGTGAAAAACCATCAACCTTTGTGCAGCCGCTTAGAAACATCGTGAATCACAAGCATAGGGGAAAAATCGTTTAATTGGTTGGCCATCAAAAACTGTTAATTGATTCAAATGTTAAACGTGGTTTGCCCGGCGAAAAAAGAAACAAAAACAAACAAACAAACAAAAAAAAAACACTACTGATGCGGGTGAAAAGCAATCATGCAGCCGGGTAAAACCGTAAAGAAACTGCTCAAGTAGTTTGATCGCTTGGAGTCGTGTGGTTGGCCGTCGAGTATCCCGTTCGCCGGCACTGCGCGGGCGTGGGCGGGCGGCGCGCGGGAGCTTCGCTTGGGTGCATCAGAGAGCACGCGAGGGCGCAGGTGCGGGGGCCGGGCCGCTGGGGGGGAGGGTTGGC
>BOPP01000076.1:169972-182654 GCA_017312745.1 Gryllus bimaculatus
AACCTCGTCCTCGCGACCTCGTTCCTCGCGACCTCGTCCTCGCGACCCTCGTCCTCCGCGACCTCGTCTCGCGCCCTCGTCCTCGCGCCCTTCGTCCTCGCGCCCTTGGCCCGCGCCTTTCTGCTCTCTCTCTCTTGCTCGCTCCCGTTGCTCTCCGGCCTGTCGCTTCTTCCCCCGTTTCCTCCTGGCCTCTCAGCTGTCCCCTCGCCCACCCTTTCGCACCGCGGCCGCCCCCCACTGTGACGCGCGTGTCTCTCGCCTACCGCGTTGGCTCGGCCTCCACCCCCCCCAGCAGGCCAGAAGTGAATGAATAAATCGGGGAGGCGGCCTGAGAATTAATGATACTTAGAAAGGGATGCCAGCCATCTGCGATATGACATTTTTACTTATTGGTCAGCAATAATATATCTAAAGTTAGAATCGCGTCATCGTAAATGAATGAAGCACAAGCTAACCGGATCTTATATAGTATCTACATGATTTCGTCTCCATGAAAGGCCAAGAAATTATTTCCCCGAAGTTCTAAAACTCTATTTAGGTTGTCGTGTAATAGTTCGTCAGAACATTCGTTTAAAATTCTCTGTACGTTTTAGAAATTTTCATTTGGAAGTTTCTGGAAAGTTTGAGTGTAAAAGCGCCTTCTCTTGTGCGTGGCGCTATTACAGCTCAACTAATCGAAATCTCATAACGCGTTATTACTTTCTGGAAATTTCCGTGTGGGTTTAGCGAAGGTGCTTCGGCGCTAAGCCTCGGGTATTGCGTTCCCCAGGCTCCACCTGGTCGGATCCGCGCGGCGCCGCGACGCCCTGCGCCGTGCGCAGTGCCCGGAAAGGCGCAAAAGCGGTCAAAATAATGGAAACGTAGGCTTTTGCTCCCGCAGTCAAGAATTCTGACTGAATTCTGAATTGGCCCAGACAAACGTCATTCTTTCTCATAGGAAACAAACGGTGTTCAGTGCTTCGTATTTCACATAATTTGTTCATTCTTTTTGGCCGTTACTATGAAGTTCAACAAACGTAGGATATTTTGAAGAATTGCAATTGAATTTTCAAGTTCAGATTTGGTGTTAATTTTAATGTTATAAAATTGGAATTTTCTACCGTTATTTATAAATATTCTAACAACTTTGTTCCTACAATTTTTTGATATATACTAATAACTTTCCCTTTTGTTGAAAATAGTTTTGGAAAAAGAAAGTGCCCGGTACAAACTTTCTTCTTACGCTTCAATACTTAAAACTTACTACTAATACTAATAAAACGTATATTTATACTTACGCATACTATATCGTTAAACTTGTCCTAGTTTAAGAAAAACACTACGGAGTTCGTAAGTTGTTATTATTTCATACGGTCATAAACTATGTGACTTCAAATGACTTTTAATTTATACTTCTGTATTAGAACACGACGTCGCGTCCACTTCGTTAGCCGTTGCTTCTTATTGCCTGAGATAACCGATCATGGCAGCCGGCCTCTGGACTTATTAGGCAAGGGGTGGCTTCGGTCCACCTATTTAATTCGTGTCGTAATTCGCCACTGTCGCAGTTCGAAACCTGCTTCCGCATTCCGGGTTCCTGGGTCTGGGTTCGTATTTTGAATTCCCGTTGCAGTATTTTGAATCCCCTGGGTCGGGGTTGCGATTCGGTCACGAGTTCCGAATTTTTGATACCGGATTTCTTCGAGTTCTGGATTCGATTTGTGGATCGAATTCTGGGTCCGACTCCAGATTAGGATTCTGGGTCCCATTCCGGGTACGGGTTCCGAGTCCGATACACAGTTTCCCTTCTGGGTCCGGTATCGGGTACCGTTTCTGGGTCCTACTTCGGGTTCGGATTCTGATTCCGAGTTTGAGTTCCGGATCCGATTTCGTGTTCCAGTTCTTGGTCCGATTGTCCAGGGGGGTCAGGGTCTGCTGAAATAAATTTGAGGAACTCCTGGACTACAAAGCTAAAGTTGGGAACTATCTAATTGAAGAAATATCTTCGTGCCAGCATTTTTCGCCCTCCATACCACAGTGCACCGCACGGAGCTGGCAGGAACTGCGTAGGCCACAGACTGCTGGTGGACCCCTACCCGGAATTCGCTTTCAACTCAATAGTTCGGTACCGCGCTCCGACCTGTGGATACATTTATCCTATCTTCATCCCCCGAACTAATTATCTGGTACGCTTTTGACCTTTACGTGAATGGTCTGATATTATGTACGAAATGCGAGGGGTACAACAAAAGGCACAATATTCTTTCTCCGCGAAAATGCGGGTCAGGCAACACATTTTGAAATATAGGTACAGTTGGAAGGGATCTATACATGGTGATTCAAAATTGCTTGGAGGAGGGACTTCTGTTATCCATAATGATGCCATTTCCGCGAAAAGAAATGTGGAAATCACTCCCGGTTTGAATCCACCAAAGGAAGTGTATATTGGTTATAGGAAGAGTTCGAGGGTTATGTTTAGTGGGCGAATTGAAATGAAATGTCATTTATTTTATTTTCTCTTTAAAAAATGCCTTTAAGTATTAGCCATTAATTTTATGTTATGACAAAAGTAAACGACACACTTTTATAAGGTATTGTTTGCATTTTTGTCGATTTCGACTAATAATAATTTTTTTTACCTTTTCCCAATATTTTTAAAGTATTTTACTGACTTCATCGAAGTTAATATCATTTTAACAGTGCTTGCTTCAAATAATATTTACGAGATGCAACAAATGTTCTCCACAGAATACCTGCGTAGTTTATTCGATTTATCTCAGAAATTGAAATGTCAGCCGTTGTGAGTATGTAATCTAAGCTATGTGATATTGGTATTGTGGTGAGCCTTCGCTGGCATTTACAATGAAATAATTATATGAGTCGTCATTGCCAACAATATTAGAAATGGCTCAACTTACATTTCCATGTTTTTGTTTCAAATTTTAAATGTTCTAATTCAAGATCATTCATTTTTCTTGTAGTATTAAATGACTTAATACCCCCTTTTCTTTCTTTCAGTTCTTAAAATGTTAAATACATTTTCTAAAAATTGTAAATTGTTAGTAATTTTTTATTATAATTTTTTTATATTTTGGTTGTCAAATCAAAAAAACATTCACATTTTAATTTTTTTTATTTTTTCTTGTACTAGAAAACTGATGATGATGGCTAAGCCATCGAAAGCTGCTCTTCTAATAAATAATATTGTTGGCACTCATGACTAATATAATTATTTCATAAGCTCTGCGATCTCAGCGTCAGCGTCAAAGTCCGGTCGGACGATTTCTCGGTAGCTAAAGACAGATTCCCTGATAAAGAACAGGCCAAACCAAAAATTTGCCAGCTGAGTTCACTTGAACGAAATGAAGTAGTCCCGATTACATCAGTAACATATCGAATATATTGACTTCTTTGCCTGAACTGGTTTTAATGAAATTTTTCGTCACTTTTTTTGCTTTTATGACATTTTAAAATCATTTTAATAGCATTTTATTGATCATTTTTGGCAATGTTTTACGTCATCAAAATCTGCCTCTAGTTATGAGACACTGTCTCACGATAAATATATTGTTTACTTAACTATACTGAAATTTAGTTGCATTGTAATAACGTATGCATAAGGGGAAACGAATGTTACGCGCCAAGGGCAGAAAAATGCAGAAGGAATGATGGAAAAAATAGTGTCACGGAGTCGCAGCGCTAAGCGTGGAAATTTTCGCCGTTTGCCTAGAGTCATCTCTTTACTATGTGTGGCCTTGTCTACCTAGCGCCGATTTGACAACGCCTGACATTCTACATTGGAAATTTTGTCATCATGGGTGACATTGTGCAAGTTCTCACATTATTGTCATTGGTGGTAATAAATTACCATTTCCCAAGAACAGGATATTAAACATGACTTATCATTTCATGACATATCTGACTCAGATCTGAAAATAATTTTGAATCATCCTATAAATACTATTTACTGTTTTCTGAAATTATCTTGCTACTATCTTACCCCTACGCGTCCACAGAGAATGACATTACAATAGGGTGGTTGAAAGAAATCAACAAATAAATTTCTTAGAAAGGAACCCGTAGCCATTTCGTGTAAAAATGTGATAGTTATTATGTACACTTGGATTTATTCAGTCAAAAAGCAGTAAAAAGTGTATGTGACGTAGGAGGGAGAATATTATATGCCCACGTTTTCTTGAGTTCCAGAATCCCTTCCCGTCATTTTAACTAGACTAAGTTGAAAGATGAATAAAAGTTTAACATTAGATAAAAATAAATTTTAAAAATCGCAAGATTAGCAATATTTGAAAAATAGTCATTTTCGTTTCCGAGTTATTGAAAACTTATTTCCATCGGAACACGAATTGTAAGTGTGATCTTTCTGCATTGCTAACAAAATAGAAACTCGCCCTTACCTCTACTGTTACCATTACAAGCAAAATGAGAGTTCAACAAAACGTACGCATAGTGAAGCTACATTTACGTCCAGAAGCAGAACAAGGGGCTATCTCAGAAATTGCTCAATGGATCAGGGAAACTGGACAAAAATCTGATCGAGATGGGAGCCATTGACACTTGATTGGATAATGTCAAGACTTGTCATCAGATGAAGATAAAGAATTACATTTTCTAATTTTGAAAATCTAATTTATCCTCTTGGTTTATTTATTTGCATGATTTTATTGGAAAGTGTAGATGTTTTGAAATCTTTTACCGATTACAACGCTACAGAAAACAAATAAGCAAACAACTGTTCGTTATAACAAAAATAAATATGAAAACAGCCACTCATATGGTAACGTATACGATACACACATCGCACACACATCGATACATATAAACGCAGTAACTTAAGAGAAACGTATTAATATCTTAATATGTATTTCAATTATTTTGGCAAAAATTCATTACATATAATCCTATGCATTAAGTCAATAAAGTCTCGCTTCAAATATTAGAATTGTTCATGTCACATGTGGACGTAATGCTGTTTATTAGAGTAATTTGAAATGAACAATACTGATATTTATTAGTTTGTTTTTATTCTTCCCGATAAGGATCTGCATGTTATACGTTAATCCTTTGTATATACGTGAATTGACATTACCCTGATTGTCGTGGGGAAAAATAAATGACAACGTACGCGGTGACCTTCGAATAAAAACCGGTAACCGCTTAAAAAAATGTGAATTGTTCGTGTTTTATATTTTTTATTGAAACATTTTTAATTGAATATATTATGAATTTGGCATAATATTTTATAGAAATTTCATAAATATCGTTTATTGGAAAAGGATAATCTTCTGCACAATGGAACTCCTGCTTCTCCTGAACATAATGCAGCAACTAGGCTATACCCGCCTTTACTCAAAATTGTAGTAGTTGCTATTTGTGCATTGTTTGAAAGGAACTTTCATTGCAATGAGTACGTAAGTTGCATGAAATATAATAGTAACGGCAAAATTAATATAATACACCCATTGATTGAACTGGACCGAAAAATAATTTCAACCGAAAGAAAGCTTTGTTACATTGAAACCACAAACAGATATCAGATTTAAAAAAAGTATGGTTGCTAAGGAAGTATGTTGAATGTGTAGAGAGCACAAATTTATGTGAATTTAGAATTATATTTTTTGCTCTCCACAACTAATGAAGATGTTATCGTTCTATTATGTATTACGATATGAGAAAATGGTATTAGATTCTCGTTTCTTTGTAAATACGGTAATTACAGTCTACATAAACTCAAAACATGTGTTCAGGTTAACTAACTACACCATAAGCGATTCACCTCGAATACCCCAAACACTAAAGATAGAAACATTAAAACATTACATGTACCAATTCCACCACTTTGTCAAAAAATACAGTTCGATCAGATTCCGAGTCGCAAAGTTCGCATAGTTCTCCTTCGGGAATCTAGCGACTGTTTTGTCCGGTTCGGGAGTTCCGCAGGGCCGAATTCTCGCCCCACCTGCAGGCGGAAACATAGGCCTGCGGCGGGCGGCGCGGCGTGCCTGACGCGGGGGGGGGGGCGCCGCCGCCCACCCCTCGCGGCCGCCGTGCACGAGGCGGTCAACGGAGAGGTGGGGCGGGGGGGAAGGGGAGGAGTGGGGAAGGGGTGGCGGGGTCCGGTGTGTTAGGCGCGCGCCCGTCCGCCCCCGCGCCGGCGAACACGGCTGCCGGCCGCCGGGTGATGGGCGGCCCCGAAAACGTGGGCGCGTGACAGCGCCCGGCAGCCACATGGCAGCGCGGCTATTGCACGCCGCCTGAAGAAGACGACGTGAGGGGGAGGAGAGGAGGAGGGGCCCTGTGTCGGCAGTTTCACTTCGCCCCCCCCCACCCTCGCAAAACGCGGCGCGGGAAACGGCGAAGAGGACGATGAGAATCTTGTAAGAGATCGTAAGAGACCATGAATGGAAAGAGGGAGGAGGCATGGAAATGGAAGAGGAGGGGCGGAATGGAAGAGGAGGAAGGCTGGAATGGGAAGAGGGAGGAGGCTGGAATGGAGAGAGAGGACGGGCTGGGAATGACGAGGGATGAGGGGCTGAATGGACGAGGAGGGAGGGCTGGAAGGACGAGGGACGAGGGCTGCGATGGACGAGGGAGGGGGCTGGAATGGACGAGGGAGAGGGCTGGAATGGACGAGGAGGAGGGCTGGAAGGGACGAGGAGGAGGGCGGAATGGACGAGGGAGGAGGGCTGGAAGGACGAGGGAGGAGGGCTGGAATGGACGGGAGGAGGGCTGGAAATGGACGAGGAGGAGGCTGGAATGGACGAGGAGGAGGGCTGGAATGGACGGGGAGAGGCTGAATGGACGAGGGAAGGCTGAATTTGGACGAGGGAGGAGGCTGGAGATGGACGAGGGAGGAGGGCTGGAATGACGAGGAGGAGGGCTGGAATGGACGAGGAGGAAGGGCTGGAAATGGACGACGGAGAGGCTGGAATGACGAGAGGAGGGCTGGAATGGACGAGGGACGGAGGGCTGGAATGGACGAGGGAGAGGGCTGGAATGGCACGAGGGAGGAGGGCTTGAAATGACGAGGGAGGAGGGCTGGAATGGAAGGGATCTTATCAAACATTCTAAAACCTAGAATACCAGAAAAGATGATTATCGAATGAGGATAAGATTTAAAAGACACGAAGAAGAATTAGCGGCAAAGAAAATTAATATTCGCAGGCGGGAAATGACTATTTGCAGGGTGGGGGGGAACCTTTGTTAAATCAGCTATCCGTTGTCGGCTCGTCCCGCCTCGGCATCCCCTCCCAGTTGAGATATGGAGGGCGAAGAATGTGATGAAGAGGGCGAGTGTGAGGCGTTGACAGCGTGATAAGTGTGGCATCAAAGCTATTCAGACGGTGTACGTTATGTCGGTATATTGCGAGAGAATGCGATTAGCAGAGGTGTAGAATGTTCTCCAATGAGCATTGCAATGTGAAGGGCGATTACAGTACATCATTTCACAAATGGATGGGTTTAGTTCAGGTAAATGTACTAGAGAAAACTGGATTTTGGAAATGGTCACAAAGTTTGGGACACAAGCAGTGTATATAAAAGTGAAGCAAAATGTACGAAGAAAAGCGACTGAAAAAGGGGTTAATTTGCAGAGACTTCATTATGGAAATGAGGAGCGGGCGCAGAAATAATAATGTAAAAACGGGTAAATTAAACATTAAATAGAGGAACAACATAAAGAACGCGAGAGGGAGAGAGAATGAGAGAAAGGAATATTTTGCGAACCGGCAGAAAACAATGGATGGAAACTTATTACAGGGTGACAACACGAAAAATTGAGAACTGGAAAATAGAACAGAAAGAGGCATAAAATTGAAATTAGTGAGTGAAGAAAGACGAGGCGAAAAGGAACGAGAAAGAAGGATAGTGGTGGTTTCCAGAAATGGAGTAATTGGTTCTTGCGGGGCTGTCGTCCGGTTGGGACGGCTTCAGGGAGAAGGAGTCCGGAAATGAAATATGATTCTTTTGAGGAAGTTGTTAAACGCCGTTTAAGTGCAATCTTAATTACTGCCAATTTGCTATCAATTTCGGTGATAGTCACTTCTTTTCTTTTCAATTTAGTAAATTAATTTTGTTTCCCCAGAGCCGGGAAGGGGACAAACGACTCGTTCACTTTCATTTTTCTCGCGCGTTGCCAAGACCTGAAGCCAACTTTCGCTTCCAGCTCGCTGCTTGACACTGGCGTGTTGGAGTTTGTGCCCCTTCCCCGTGTAACACTGTTCGAACACGCTAAGGGTAAAATGTTGTGCTTAATTGCAAACTGAACTTCAAGAACGAAAATTTAATTATCGTTTCCATTACCGAGACATTAATTCTTGATCGACAATTAGTACACTTTAGTATTAGTAGATCCCTGTGGTTGCACGGTTTGATGTTTTGTAAATGTAATGAAAAATTTCAACGTGAGGGATGCCGTGAATTTATTTTTTGTTCGAGATGAACGTGGTAGAATATGCAAAGAGTCTGCATTAAGCAGGACCTTATCAAGTATTAGGAAGGCACATATAACTTTTACACACCACCTGCTGCCCGTTACAATGTATTTTCCTCATAAGTTTCACTCAGAATAACCGTTACAAAAATAACTGTAACTTAAAATACTGCCATAACTCATATAGAGCTTTATACTTCTTTAACAACACAAACAAGAGGTTTTCATATTACATTACTCTCAAAATTGTATTTTTTTACTTTCTGTGGTTAATTTAAGCGTACATTTGCCCTTTTAAGAACATATTTGTGCAGTGAGCGATTCTATTACTATTTATTTTTTTGTTTTTATCACCTGTGCAATTTATATTACGTGGGATGTTTTGAAGTAGTTTTCTTCAGAATAAAAAATATATTTTGAATTGTAAAAGTTTTGCAGCATTCGTTAATTTGTAAAAACAGTAACAATTTGGAAAAGATTCAACCGAGATACAATGCAAGAAATGTTTTTCACGGCTCGCGTAATAAAGTTTCATACATTAAAAACATTAATTTTCTCTGTTTTATATAATAAGTTATGTTCGCGAATGGTTAAATTTTGCACGTACAACCTAGCGCAGGTGGCTGGTAATCACGCAACTTTTAGGACGCCGCGTCTGCCGGCTACTGCAGAGGCGCAGGTTTGTCCTTTTTATAAGCGCAGCATTTTACGTTCAGTCTCTTTCACACAGCGCCCTCTGTGGTAGCCGCATGTCGAGTCATAACCGCGCTCTCGCGGGCCAAGAGAGAAATTCCTTTAATGAGCGTTTTTACATGCGCGCAGCTCGGCGCGGCGCGGCGCGGACGCCTGTGTGCTCGGTGCTGCGCTTTGCTTCTGCGCACAGTCCCCTCGCTGTCGCCCCATGTTGGTCTCGCAAACTCCATCATGCCTCGTAGCAAGTACTCGTTCTGCTCCTAACGCTGTAGCCACGCGCGTCGTCACCCGTGCCTCCACGGTTTTTGCCATTTCTTTTACCAGCTGTCTCCATTACTGCAGTGACCAACTGCGTCATATTCTCTTTCCCCCATTATGCCATCTCCATCACCACCACCACCTCCTCAACGTTCACCTCCACCACCTCCTTCATCTCCACTATCTCCCCATCATCACCTACATTACCACAACCTATCCCACCATCACTTAGATCATCACAACTACTATGCTCTGCATCACCACCGTTCCTACATCAGGACCATGTCGTACATTTTCTAGATCACCGCCATCACCTAGATCTCCACCACTATATCACTCTCGTCACCACCACCACCACCATATAACTCTCGTCACCACCACCACCATATCACTCTCGTCACCACCACCACCATATCACTCTCGTCACCTGATCCACCTACTCATATCACTCTCGGTCACCTACCACCACCCAATCACTCTGCATCACCACCGACCATATCAGCCACTCAATACCACCGACATATCAGTTTACATCACCACCACCATATCACTTTAATCACCACCCACAATGTCACATAGAAACCACCATCACCAACCAACCCACCATCACTCTACGCACCACCATCACTACTACTACGACCAACCCTCGCCACCACGCACCACCAGACCATCACTACTACCTACCCCCACCACGCACCCACATCACTTACTAACTACCACCACCACCACCACCTCCATCACCTCCATCACCTTCATCACCTCCATCCTCTACATCACTGCCTCCATTTCTCTCATCACCAGTTCCATCTCCACCCCCCATCACATACATTACCAGCACATTTCCCTCGCTCACCTCCACAACCTTTGACACCTCCGTTGCCGCTATCTCCATTCACCCCGCCCGTGCTCGCCACCACGTGCATCACCTCTCCGCACGCATTCACCGCCGCCGACTTACATTTGCGCGTGCCTTAGAAATACATGAGGTGCGCGGCGCGCGCGGCGTGGTGCTGCCGCGTAGTGCCCCGTTGGAGAGTCTTCGCTCGCCGGCGACGCGCTGTGGGCGGCGTTTGTTTTTTTAACGACGCGCGCTGAGCGAAGACCCGCTTGTGCTCCACGCGTTGGTGAGGGACGGCGCGACGTGGCAGGGCCGGGGATGAAAGTGCCGACGGGACATACGGGAATGGGGGAACTCGTTAAAAGATATAAAAAGTTGGATTTTATTTACTCTTGTTTCCCACAGTGAAACCAAATTGGGTGGTCTATGGTGTTCCATAGACACACGCGAACAATTCTACATCTCGAAAGGGAAGCGAAACCAAATTCGACTGACATAATATTTCGGCACAGCGAAGTTCGAGATTCGTTGGGTGGTGTGTAACGCAGAAGCTTGAATAATTCAGGTGATTTTCAAAGATGAAGCTGCTTTTTGTTGTGTTGTTCTAATTTCAGAAGTGCATAATTAATTTAACGCGGGAGTACGCATGAACATTCACAAGGTAATGAACATTTTTTAAATATTCTCTCGACTCTCTTTGGAGGCAAATAAATCGCCGTGGGTGTTGTGCAAAACGTGGCATCACAAACATTGCTTGTGTTGATGGTGTGCGATCTTCCATTTTTTTAAAACAAAAAAAACGTATGTTTTCCTCTAGGGTACGATGAAATATCGAGAGAGTTTAAAGGTATCGTAGTGGCTAAAAAGTCGAGAAACGCTGACACATAGTTTCTAAAGTTTACAATACCGCCTACTCGTTTTTCCGGAATTGGTCAGGGAATCATATCATCCTCAGTTAAAATCTATTGGATAGTTCATTTTCCCCAATACATAAAACATTCAATTTGTAACACTTCAATCTATTAAACTGAAATTAATCTCAATATTAGTGAAATAAAAACGAATGAGAGTTAACAATTGATGCCAATGAAACGAGTTTCTTACCAAAAGTATTCAAAGAGTCAGAAGATTTCACTTTGTGAAAAATAACTTTTTTGAGAGGTTTACTGATTTAGTAAAACATTTTATTTCGTACTTTTTCTTTTCCACGCAGGTCCATATGCTCACTAACGTGTGCTCCATAAAACGAAACTCGATGTAAAATTGTAATTACCTTCTGTAATTCTTTTCCAAAATTTTCCACAATTCGAGAAAATGCGGAGAAAATCTGTTAAAAGCAAAAGTCGACGAAGTGAAATAGAACTATATTTAATCATGAATGTCGTCCGTTGGGTTTAACTGGCACGTATTTTATCCAGTAGGATTATTTATGAAGGTAATAAAAACGTCAAACCTTTATGACAGATGACGGAGTGGTGTCGTAGCAAAGATATGGCCTCCGCTTATGGAGCAGCGGCAAGAAGGAAAGATTAGAGGAAAATCCAGAACTTCAAAAGAGCTTAAGGAATGAAAATTTTGTCGAACTCTGTAACCTGGCCAACCTGATTCGACACATTACAGAAGTTTATTAATACAAGTGGAAGCCGCCACCGAATTAAATTTGTCTTGCAACGAGACGAAAACAGAATCAGGATGGAACGGCAGCGAAGCGATGTTACCTTGCTACTTTGAAAGCAGCTGCTTTCAATGTCCTTTCATTTCAATGTTATTTCTATATCTATGACGTTCTTGTTAAAGTTGTAAATTTAAGATTCTCAGAGAATTTTTGTAAAAATATATAACATTTTAATATAATAGATCGTTGCTTCAACTCAGATGAATCAGAGATCACAAAAGTAAATTGAAAATTGGATTATTTGTTTCGATCAA
The DNA here is from genome assembly GCA_017312745.1 of Gryllus bimaculatus. Classification (NCBI taxonomy): domain Eukaryota; kingdom Metazoa; phylum Arthropoda; class Insecta; order Orthoptera; family Gryllidae; genus Gryllus; species Gryllus bimaculatus. The sequence goes on from BOPP01000076.1 coordinate 182,119, forward strand.
ATTATCAATTGACGGAGTTAACAAATATATGGCAAACTTGCGTGTCTTGTATTAAAAGCTAAGAGCACCTATGAGTAATTTTCATGTGTCCAAGTAGTGTAATAATAGTAGTTAATGCAATTAGTTTATAATGTTAAGCTTTATTGTATGAGTTGCATTCGTAAAAGTTTTCAAACTTTTACGAATGCAATGAAGAAACATTATGATATACTAGCATTTGCGTTTTTTTCTGTTACAGCATTACACATTTTTAAGATAATCAAAGTTAATTTTGGAAAACAACGTTATTGTGACGCCTCGAGTATTTGATATATCTGCGAGAAAACGTTGGTCCATAACGAAGGCATCCGTAACGCTTGGCGTCCACAACGCTGGGTCCGTAACGCAGGCGCGGTCGTAATCGCCCTGGCGTCCGTAACGCAGGCGTCCGTAACGCAAGGCGTCCGTAAACGCAGTCGTACCGTAACGCCAGTCGTCCGTTAAGCAGTCGTCCGGTCACGTGCAGTCGTCCGTTAACTGGCAGTCGTCCGTAACGG